>JAFIRS010004622.1:0-80306 GCA_018342105.1 Gonioctena quinquepunctata
TGGCACACACCTGCAACTATTCAAGGTCACACGTGACGTCATAGTGGTGGGGGGAGACCCAGAACCGGCTTAAATCTCCTACTTAACTTCGAGGTTTTTAATATAATTGTTTGTTATTCCTGCTCAAACAAGTATACCATAGTTAATATGTGTTTGGGCTAGACTGGTGTACAGTATTTTCATTTGTGGTCAGTTGAACAATTTTTTGTATAATTTAAATTTAGTTATTAATGATCTTAGTTTTTTGGTAACATATTCAGCATGTTTATGCCATCTGAGATTTTGATCTATGATGCTGATAAAGCGTCTATAAGACTGAAATAGCCCGTTGCCAAAAAGTAATTCTCGCTATTTTTATTGAGGATGCCATGGACTCCTTTGGAAGATTTATTCATCAAGAAAAATATGTAGGGGTATATAAATGTTTCATATATTGAATTCCTTACCACTAGATGAAGTGAGAGTGACAGATATCTAAAGATTCGTACATGATTACAAAAAGTCCTGTTCTTAATTCTCTGTTATCCAATTCACCATAATAATGCAAAACATGAGTATTTTTTTCTATTAATATCAATTGATTATTCAGTCTTAAGTAATCCATGGATACAATTCTATGATGACATTCCGTTATCTGTTACTGCTCTGTTGCAGAAACCATACATTTTCGAAACTGCAAAGGAATGAAATTCTTCACTGCATTTCACGACTAATAGTAATATGTTTTTTCCATATCATGATATACATTTATGCAATATTTCAAAGTTCATACGGCTCCTCGAATAACTCTCATATTCAAAATACAATGCATATATACCTAGGAAACTCTTTTCATATCTCACATCTAGTCTTTCCATATATTATCACTGAATGCAGACCTTCCGATCTTTAAGCTATCGTCCCCTGAAGACAATTTCTCGCTGAAAGAACTCGAGTAGACACACTTGAGCTGAAATACTCCAGAGGAAATAGTCTATGCAAAGTTTTCATGTTGCATAAAGGCAAACCATTGAAAAACACATTTATTTCTGAGTACTCGAAGTGAAATTGAAACATTATTTTCCATTATCGAAAAGTGGAGTAGTTTCTTTGATACTGACATCCGTGCAACATTGTTTTCGCAGTATCAAATTTTCCAATCACCCTATTCATCTTGGTTAGCCCAATAAAGTGTTTTTTATCAATAATATTTCTGTCGAGGGTATGACAGAGTTGTTCTCAATTTCCTATTTCGAAGATCAATTTTGATAGAAAAATCCTCGATATTTCACAGAGCAAACTGAATCCGTCTCAGATATGGATATACATAAATTATGTTCTTCATGTCGCATAGGCAAGTTATCGGTTTGCCATTCAAGTGGATAGCGTTTTTGGAGATTATTAATGAATGAGATCAACGAACTTCTGTCAAACTTCAATAATTACTCTCGATGTCGGATACATTCTGAATCAAGTAACATCAACATATATAGAGATTCATACATAATAGGAAGTAATGCTTTTCATTCCCAGATATTGTTTCCTGGACACACCATTTAGAGAGTACAAATCTGTTAGATGATTTCTCAGAAGTTGCTGACATTCAACTTTCGCGGGATGATCTTGAGGTTGTGACGCTTGTACCCTTCTAGAATGGAACAAATCATTATTGGATCGTTCTCGAAAATTTCTTAAATTTATTTCTCAATTCCATTTGTGCATAACCAAAAAAACAAAGTATACAAATGATAGCTGGAGCTCATTATGTGTAGGAGTAGCCTCAGCAGAAGCTGTCATTTGAACCTGCCATTGGAAAGTAATTTGTTCAGAACCGTACCTGAATTTTCAATAATTCATATTTTCATCATTTTGTATCTTTGTATAGGTGTTTTTGGAGAATAATGCTCTAACCTCAAAACCCAACGAAAAAAAAACCGATGGCGCGACTAGTTGGAAAGGTGGATTTCAGAATTCGCTTATTGATTCTGAAATAGCTATTAAACAAGCTAATGAATCGATAGTCAGAAAAAAATGTGAAATTATTCCATTGGAAATCACAACTACCATTTTCATTTCTGTTTCAACTTTGAACTCTACGATAAAAAGTTGAAGAGGGAGTCAAATCCCCTGATGTCATGTAATCTGACCCAAATCAAAATGAAGATGTATAATAAAAACTTTTTAACAAAAAATTAAACCGACGAAATACGGAACTGAAAAGTAAAAAATAAAATAAACCTTCTTAGTCTCAATAACTAAGCTCCAAAACTAATGTAAGTAACTTATTTTGAGCCAGCGCCAAACAAACAAGCAAATGAATTAGGTAAGGAGTAAAATGCGCGGTGACATTCTGATAATTTTTTGAAGTTATTTAATTATCTTCGTTGATTGTTCGTTTGGCTTAGTTTGACTTACATTAGTTTAGGAGCTTAGTTAGTGAGACTCAGAAGGTTTATTTTATTTTTTACTTTTCAGTTCCGTATTTCTGTTGAAAAATTTTTATTTTTCAATTTTTCGTGGCTGAAATCTACTGATTACTAGCTACTTGTTTTTTTATTACTTCCAAAATACTTACTTACCCACCTAACTTCAACTATTACCAGTTGAATAATATGATTATCTTCTTTCACTATTTGTTGTAATATGAATTATTTTTGTTGTTCTGGTTAGTTTATTTCATTACTTTGTATATCATTCCATCCTCTCATAGGATATAATGATTGTGACGGATGTGGAACAAAAATAATGACAGTAGCGATCTGTCATTTTCAATTACATATGTGTGTGCCAATGTTCACAAGTGAAACATCAATTATCTCCAATTTTTTTACCCGTATGTGTGGGTGGATAATTTCATTCGAAATCCAAATATGAGGTATACCCTATCCATTAAAAAAAGAATCATCCAAATCGAAGAACCCAGTACAATGTTATGCCTGATAGAATCGGTTAACGGACCAGAATTCAGAGAGTGAGTGATCAATGTCCTTCATTGTGCCACCCTTAGGGATGGATTTCATCTTTTAAATTTATCGGAATCGGACGTCTCAGTAGAAAGTTATGCGTGATCATACATAGAAAATAATAATAAAACAAATATGTACGCGTCAACTAGAGAACCTCCTCTTTTTTGGTTTCTTCGGGTAAAAAACATGGTTTCTTTCGGTACAATATAATTATATAATTCCATGAAGATATCCTAAAATTGAATACTCAGACCAGAACGGTTGCAGAAAGTTTGAAGTAACTTTGGTACATCCCTGACTATTTGGGTTAAATTCGGTCTGGCAATAAGTTATATCCCTAGTTGTTTAGAAAATAGGACTGAATACCCAAAGCTATTGGAAAGAACATAAAACCAAGCGTAAGAGATGGCTGTGTTTTCTCGCATCTTATAAGAAGGAGAAAAAGCTCTACAGATTGTTTTTTCATCGGGTGGAAAAAATTAAACATTTTTTGTAACCAGCACCAGATCAAGAAAAAAATCGTGCCGTTCTCACCCTACTTCTTATGTAAAAAGAGCAAAAAAAAACGCCAGTCTCAATAGTTTTCATCCTCATTTGTCGTAGATTTAAAACATATGGAAAGCAAAATGAAATTGGCATCGCTTCCTTGTTCCTGATGTGTCTCCGAGAAATGAAGTGAATTAAAAGTATAGATAACCGTATAATTTTCAAAACCGCGAAAGTGTCTGCCAGAAGCTCCGATGGATCCGTGAGGGCAGATTTTTGTAGCATTGTATAAAATGAACTTGTTTTCTCGAGCTAGCATACGTATAAATTATATTTTTCGTTTTATTTGGATTTGCTGTATTCACTGGAAAAAATTTGGTTTTCCTACTTTGAAGGTTCCCAGTCATTTAATTTTGTCAAAGGAAATCCTTATGATATTTTGTCCGTTTGACAAATCCGGTCAAGTATAAATATTTTGAACTTCACAATTTTAATTTTGCTGTCCGCAAGTTTCACTTTATTGTACTATTGAAACCCTAGCAATTTGGTGGTGTTACAAGTAACTTATTTACGATATCTCTCGATCACTTAATTTTCTAAAGTGTACATAAGTTTCTCAAGATCAATTATTCATTTGCCTTCGATTGTCGTTATTATTTTAGCTCTCGCAGGTGTTTTATAGTGGGAAAACCTTCAGAATAATTTGGCAATTGGTTGCACAAATAATTGTTAAATTATGTTATCAATTGTCTGAGTTCCGGAAAATCGCCGAACGAAAACAATTTTTCACCGGTGTTTGAATTCAGTGAATAACCGGATTCGAACAACGGCTGAGTTATATAAACAGCTAATATTTGTCCCCTAAAATACTTGAAGAGCATCATTTTGATTTATAAGATGAAATAGCCCCGGTAAAAGGATTTTTCAAAATATTAATCATTTCCTGATTTTTGAAGGTGATTTTGTAAATATCGGTTTGTTGTTTCTCCACTTAGTGAATTATATTTTATTTTTTATGAAAATTACTTTTATGCCCTGTAAATAAAATCCAAGCCTAGTAGTTTAGATGAGAAATGTTGTTTGAATTCAGGGAATAACCGAATTCGAATAACGGCCGAAATATAAAGAACAATTGAAGCATTATCAGGTGGGCCCAGAATGAGTTGCGTGAAGTATCAAAGTTGTGGTTAGTTCAATCGTGAAGCTCGGGAAATAACCGAGTGGAACGTGGAAAGTATATTTTAAAAAGCAAAAAGGGTTCAATCTGGAAGCGAACAATTATTTTCCACAACGTAGAAAAATCGTTTTCCGAATCTTTACCGTAGCAAGATTATAGCAAATCTCTATTTCAAGTTTCGAAAGATATCGAAACCGTTAACCAAAATTACATGTCTGAATTTTGTTCCTAAAACTGGAGTTATAGTATTCATTTTTGATAATAGAATATTATTGTGGTAATACCGACAAACCCGTTGTATAAATCTTAGTATACATTTCAGGTGAAATAAGTATATTATTGGGGTTATACCCGATTTACCAGCAATATATATAGTTGTAGTTGGATCATACATAGTTGAGGTGGCCAGGCCGATCAACTTGTTATGTAAAAATAAATACCCATTAAAATTGTAAAACGCTGCCATAACCAAATTTCAATATACCAGATAAATTAATACTTATTACACTCTGAGCTTGCTGTGGAAGACACCTTCCCGTTTTAGGTACAGAAAGTGTAGATTCAGGAGGGTTACAAACCCAAGTCTGAAAGATAGTGTAACGATAGCTCTGTCTGTCTGCTAGTGGAAAGACGACTCTGTCTGTCTGTCTTTTCGTGGACATAAATGCAACCGGTGTCCAGTACAAAATATTGTTATTAAAATCTTCAGCAGCCTACCCAATTTGTATAGCCATTATTATCAAAGGATGATATTCAGTGATACCTTCACAAGTCTTATTCGCGCAAACATAGGTCTGCCCGATAATCAGAAATTTAATCATGTTCGAAAGGTAAAACCGCCCGAGTTATTCAATCATTAGATATATCAAGTCACAATTATAATGTTGCTCCAAGAAAGATAAAAAAAGTAAAAAACTTATCATTTATACCCATGTGAAAACTCTGTTCGATTTACCAGTGCTGAAAAATGAATCATTCACCCTCCTAAGAAAGCTCCTTGATGATTTCAACAAAAATCTCAGAGCACTGTCTGCATTAGGTCAAAAATTCAAACATTGGTTACACTTCTCCTGTATATCTTGGCGTCAAAACTGGATTCACTTTCAAAACGAGAATAGAAACTGCATGCGAAGGATTCCGACAATCCAAGAATCGGAGAATAAAAAAAGTTGTCGTGATTAGAAACACTTGAATATAAATCTAAACCTTCTCAAAAACCAATCAATTCCTAAGACACCCTTAAAAAATGGGATAACATGTTCTTTCTATGAAGGGAACCATCATTATCAACTATGTGACAAGCTGAAAAGTATGTCAGTTACAGATCGTATTTCAGAAGTAAGGAAATATAAATTGAACATCAATTATTCTCGTCCAAATCACTCTCAAAGAGATTGTGGGTCTAACGGTTGCAAAATATGTAACAGAAAACATTTCACTTTGCTACATAATCCCAAAAACAAAAATTATAAATCCCAAAATATGACCAATAACCTAACAAACAGCACTTGAGATATTCCCCGCGACAATCTTAATAAACCTGCCTAAACGATGCTCCTGTTGCACTAGCGCAAACCTTCCTTTCACATTATTTTGCTTCTATCAGATCATATTCGAATCAGATAATCATAGTTACAGTACTCATAGATATATGCACAGGAAACAATCACAAATCACGATGTCGTGCAATGTTGGATAGTACTTCCCAATCAAATTTTAGTTCTGGAAAATTGGCTAAAAATCTTCAATTGGAATTTCGAAGGAGAGTCTCAATATTCGTTCAAATAAGATATCACGCAAGATCAACGCCACCAACACATTTATTGATGGAAATTTCATTTCTCGTGAAAACTTCCTGGTCATCAATAAAATCACTGAAAGTCCACCCCAGGTATATTTCAATATATCCAGTTTGAATATTCCCGCTGATATTATTCTGGCTGATGATGTTTGCAACATTTCAGTAAAATTGATCTATTATTGGGTGCCGAGATATTTTTCGAAATACTTTGTGGAAGGCAAATTAAAATCGGAAAAAAATATTTTCATTTTACAACAAACAAAACTGGAATGGATAGTATCAGGCCCTATGTATACCAATCATAATTCTCATTCAATCTGTCATTTGTCCATTTTGAGTATAGATTTAAACAATCAACTTGAGCGTTTTTGGTAGACAGAAGAGATCAATAATAAATTTAATCAATACTCCAAAGAATAAAGGGAATGTGAAGGACATTTTATCAAAAAAGCACAAGGACGGTAGTTTCGAAGTGAGCTTGCCACTTGAACATGAGAAATAAAGGTTAGATTCATCGATAGAAAATACATAAAAACGATTTGAAAAGCTTGAAAGGCGATTCAAAAGGAATCCCGAACTCAAATCTAGTTACATTCAATTAATGAAAGGAATATAAAAAACTTGGTCACTCGGTCAATGAAATATTATTTTCCCAATCATGGAGTTCTTAAACAAGACAGTTACACTTCTGAACTTCGAGTAATATTCGATGGTCATTAAACAATATTTCGAAAATAGGGCCAGCAATATAGCCGGAGTTATTTTCGCTAGTACTGAATTTTCGTGATCGGATTGTGAAGTAATATTTAGACGAATGAAAATCGCTCCGGATGACAGAGATTTGCAAATAATAGTTGAACGTACAAGTTCTTCAGAACCTTGAAAACATTTCCAATTATGCACAGTAGTGTATGGAGACGAAAGTTCTTCTCAGCTTCCCGTTCACTGTTTCAAATCGCCGTTGAAAACGAAAATAAATATTCAAAAGCAAGTTACATTATCAGAAACTATTTTTATGTTGATGATCTTATAAGTATGACAGAAACAGTGGATGAAGCCAATCTTCTGAAAAATCAGATCGTTGAAATCCTCGAAAGCGGTAAATTCCATTTACGAAAATGGGCATCAAATCGTTCTGAATTATTAGAAAACACAAGTGCTAAAAATTTCGAAAACCTCATTAGAATAGTACAATCAATCCACTATTTGAACGAAATCAGTTGTTTTCTACGATGTGAAACATCTTATACTATAATTCCCGATGATAAATTCACATATATGTTGATAGAACATGAAGATAAAATAACACTCCATGGCGGTCCACAAGCCGTTTCAACTAGATTAAGGAAACGATATTGGATTATGAATGGAAAAAATACGGCGAGGGGTATAATACGTAGTGTTTTCCTTGTTTCAGAGCAAAACCGCATAATATAACACCCATGATGGGCGACTTACCTAGAACACGATTGACTCCTTTGCGACCGTTTGCTGTAGTGGGAGTAGATTTTGCTGGACCGACACTTGTGAAAGATAGTCGCTTAGAAACTTGAAAATTGATAAAGACATACATATTCATATTTATATGTTTCATGACGATACCTGTCCATATTGAATTAGCTAGCGATTTATCAACCCCAACATTTTTGAAATGCCTCAAAAATTCGTATCTCGAAGAGGTCTGTGATCCGAAACATATTCGGACAATGATAGTTATTTTATTGGCACTCATAACGAATTCAAAGCAATCATTCGAGAAATAAGAAATATTCATCTTACAAATGAATTTCGTAAT
This sequence comes from Gonioctena quinquepunctata, assembly GCA_018342105.1. Lineage (NCBI taxonomy): Eukaryota > Metazoa > Arthropoda > Insecta > Coleoptera > Chrysomelidae > Gonioctena > Gonioctena quinquepunctata. Next base: position 8,205 of record JAFIRS010004622.1, read on the forward strand.
TTTTCGTTAGAAAATCAAATCAAACGGCATTTTAATACTCCCTTAGCACCCAATCAGGGTGGACTATGGGTACCTGAGAAAAAACATTCAATCAGAGTCGTCGGTAATGCTCACCTCACTTTTGAGTGCCTTTATGAGTAAATTTTTCATAATGGAACAATCGCATGTCCGAAGCGATTTCTATTGAACTATTGGGCCTATAAGTATGAATCAAACACCTACGTCAAACTCAAATGGGTATCTGAATGGCACAATCATAACGGTCTCAATTGTATGTAGATATTTTTCAGAACTCATATATGCATGATCAAAATCGTCATTCCGGTAACTGTGCAAAACTCTATTTATAATTTTTGAATAGTATTATTCTGTAGTTTATCACCTTTGGAGTATTAAAAATGATTATTGATACAATTTTCGTATCTACTATCCATATATAGCTGATTCTTACTGATCAACTTTCAATATGAAGTGTAATAGTTGATTGTTTTATGTCCAGCCAGTGATCCATCATTCCGAAAACACAAAAAACCCATTGAAATATTTCGCGCCCATTAACCTCATACCCCCACGCATGTGCACTGAAATGTAGCTCGTGGTGCGTTTGGTCCTGAAATACCAGTAAGTTTTCGAAAATATCCATAGTTGATTTTGAATTGATTTTTGAAAGGCGGACTATGTTTGCGTACTCTCATTCCCTATCAATACGAAAACGTGTGTTGGTAATATTGTTACTTTTTTCGAGCATTTTTTGATGAATTGCTCAATACTTCTGCTAGTGATGAACATAACCCCATGGTCTTATGTTGCTCGGTTGATAAACCAGGTAACTAGGAATCATTTGGCCAGATTTCGTCACTTCGGAAACGTCATTACGGAAACAGTTACTTAGATGCAAAATTGTTTCCCAAATAATGGTTTTGTTTCCGGAATGACGTCAATTTTCGTGGAGGTTATTTATGGACGGTTTAGCTCCTCATTCCAGAATAACGTGGAAAAACAGAGGTTTATAGATTCAAAGGAAAAATTGAAGGGCGATCGTAAGTGGCTGTACATCAATATGAAGTCGGAAGAAAAAAATAATAAAGAAGAGCGAGACTATTCAGAGTCTGGATATTGAAATCAGATCAAAAACGGACAGCAGACATGTTGGTAAAACTGTATTGGATAGGGATAATATGAACTCAATTTCTGATTATTTTCCAAATTTGCCCGAAAGTGAGCTCCATAAGCAAACTTATCAAGCCAAGACTGAAGCTTATTCAAGTTTCTGTACTGAAATTAAATAATCAAGACAAAATAACTGAACCCAGAAAACCAAAAGAAGTTAGCACGTGGAGAAATTGGGAATATAGAGCGAAAATGACTGAAGAACAGTGACGAGAGAAACGAAGGAAGGGCCGCGAAAGATATAAAAAAATGACAGATACCAGTAATGTGAAACATATAGAGATGCTTAGCGAAAGGGATAAAAGGAACCAGAGAAAACGGTGGAAGAGTCTAGTCAAAAATAGAGACGTAACAAAAAATTATAACTAACCTCTTCATACTTCATGGAAAATAATTCACCTCCAAATAGTGATGACGAACAATTGCACTTTCAAATCTGCGATAACGTGGAATATAATATGTAATTTGAAACCGTTAGAATAGAGTTAACATAATTAAGAAATATAAGGAAAAAACTAATATCATATCAGAAGTCGTAATAGTTCCACCACAAGAACCGGTGAAGTTCGTTATCAGTAACGAAGAGTTCTATGGAAGAAAAGCCTATTACTAGAAATACCAGTTTGTTACCAGAGGAAGACAATGTTAGCAGTTTGGCACCACAGAGAAGAAGTTCAGTCAGTTTGGTGCAAAAGAATCAAAGTTTTGACAGTTTGTTTCCCGAAAGTAAATGAAGTTCATCGTTAGAGTTGGTTTTCCGTTCATTTAATATTTGACTTTTATTCCATCTAATATTATTAATTGATCATACTTTATTAACTGATAACATAGATTTTGAAGTCACATGGCCTAAGAACAAAATTAATATTTTTCCTACTGCACAAGCATTCTCTCAAAACAACCAATTAGAAACTGGCCTATGTTTTACATGGGTACATTCCAAATATCTTAAAAGGATATGGGTAATAACCAATGCAAAAAATGTCGCCGATCATATCACATCAAATGCATTTTGAAGCATATTTTGAATAATAATCAGAATGTTGTCTTTATCCATCGTGTTTGGTTAAGACAATTGATTAACATTTAGATTTTTGTTCATTAAAATTTCCACATCATCTTCATTGTATGCAAATTGTTGAATATTTAAAAGAATGTGTTCTTGAGAAACTATAGTTTTCTTATTATAACATTTTGGTAATACGTCATTATGGAAACATAACGTCATTTCGAAAACTGTATATTATATTTCAATAAGTACTAAATAAATTGATTCAAAACACTAAATGGTGATGATAATAATTTACTGTGCTTATATTTCAACTACAGACAATACAAACTAAATATGACAATCTAAATACGGATAGAATTTGAATAAAAAAATCAGCTTTTTCAATGGTTCTGTAAATGCGTTCAATACTTACTCATGACTACGAAACAAGTGGCCAAATAACGTTTTGTTCGCAAATCCTTCCCCGTACATTTCAAATTGTGATTCTTTTATTGCAGTAATTTAACAAAACAAAACATGTTAAGTAGGTTTTAATCCGGAATGACGATTTCTATTCTAGATTTTTAACCATTGGATATCTTTCGCGGCAGCTTCAAATTTGACTAAAACAACACATTTTTGAATGGGTCTTCAAATGCGTTCAATACTCACTTACTCATGACTACGGAATAAGTTGCCAATTTTTTTTTTTTCGAAAATCCTTCACCGTTCATTTCAAATCGTGATACTTTAATTGCAGTAATTTCACAAAACAAAAAATGTTAAGTGGGCTTTAATCCGGAATGACGATTTCTATTCTGAATTTTCAACCATTGGATATCTTCCGCGGCAGCCTCGATATATTTTTAGGAAATGAGGACTTATTAAAAAAAAATTGAGGCTATGAACGAATTTAAATTTTCAGGAATTGTCCCGTTATAAAATGTTTAGCATTATACAGTGTAGTGTCAAATTGAAGCTGTTCTCAACTCTCGCCCTCTAACCTCATTACCAAATGATCCCTCCTCCGATTTACCTAAGTCCTGCTCTCTTCCTACTCAATGACTCATTGTTGGCTGTACCTCAAGGGGATGTTGGTGCTATCTCATCGAATCGTCTCGATCACTATCACTGTCTACAACAAATTCTACAACATTTTTGGAAACGGTGGTCGTCTGAATATGTTACATCCCTGCAATCACGTCAAAAATGCTGATCAAATCGTGTTAAAGGATAATTCACCTCCTTTGCAAAGGAGAGTTGGCAGAGTATCGGAAATTCATCATGGCAAGGGCGATGTCATTGAAATTGTTCTGAAAGTCAGTGTATTTTCAATTTTTTCTGAAAACTGAATAACATTATATTCATTTTTAACCGACGAAACCAAAAAGGAGGAGGTTCTCTAGTCGACGCGTATATTTTATTTTTATTTTTATGTATGATCACGCATAACTTTTTACTGAGACATCCGATTTCGATAATTTTTCCTTCAGTGGATAGGGTGTACTTCGAAGTTGGTTCCATTTGAATTTCAAAGACGAAATCCACCCCCAAGGGTAGCAAAATGAAGGATATTGATCACTCACCCTCCGAATTCTGGTCCGTTAACTGATTCTATCAGGTATAACTTTGTACTGGGTTCTTCAATTTGGATGATTCTTCTTTCATTAGATAGAATATACCTCATAGTTGATATATCCATTCGATTATATATTTCAAATGGACATATCCACCTTTACGGGTGGAAAAATGGGGAATAATTGATTTTCCACTTGTGAACATTGGCACACATATGTTGTTGACAATGACAGATCGCTAATGTCATTATTTTTGTTCTCCTACATCCGTCACAATGATTATATTATATGGGAGGATGAAATGATATACAAAGTAATGATATGAACTAACCAGAACAACGAAAATAATTTATATTATAACAAATAGTAAAAGTAGATAATCATATTATTCAACTGGTAATAGTTGAAGTCAGGTGGGTAAGAAAGTATTTTGGAAGTAATCAAAAAACAAGTAGGTAGTAATTAGTAGATTCTAGCCACAAAAAATTGAAAAATAAAAACTTTTTAACAAAAAATTGAACCGACGAAATACGGAACTGAAAAGTAAAAAATAAAATAAACCTTCTCTCAATAACTAAGCTCCTTAGCTAATATAAGTAACTAATTTTGAATCAGCGCCAAACGAACAATCAACGAAGATCATTCAATTACTTTAAAAAATCTATCAGAATGTCACCGCGCAACTCGATGCCATAATTTTACGCCTTATCTGATTCATTTGCTTGTTTGTTTGGCGCCGACTCAAAATTAGTTACTTACATTAGTTTAGGAGCTCAGTTATCGAGACTAAGAAGGTTCATTTTATTTTTTACTTTTCAGTTCCGTATTTCGTCGGTTTAATTTTTTGTTAAAAAGTTTTTTAACTGACGGAATCATAAAGGAGGAGGTCCTCTAGTCGACGCATATATATTTTTTTTATGTGTGATCCTGAATAACTTTTCACAGAGCGTTTGATTCCGATGATTCTTTCTCCATTGGATAGGGTGTACTTCGAATTTGGTCCCATTAGAATTTTAACAGAAAAATCCATGCCTGAGGGTAGCAAAATAGAGGACATTTATCGTTCTCCGTCTGAATTTTGGTCCGTTAACCAATTTTATCAGGCATAACTTTGTAGTGGGTTCTTCGATTTGGATTTTTTTTTATAGATAGGGCATACTCCTTAGTTGATCATATTTCAATTAGGAATGCATTTATTCACCCTTATGGGTAGAGAAAAAGGGGATGATGATGTAGTTGACATTGACAGATCCTCCCACATCCGTCACAATAATCACATTCTATGAAAGGATGGACTTATATACAAAGTGATGAAATAAACTAACCAGAACTTTCAAGAATAATTTATATTATATAACAATAAATAGTTGAAGTAGATAATCATATTATTTAGTTAATAGTTGAAGTAAGCTAGGTGTTATAGAATTATTCATTTGAATTTGTTTTGTACACTTTGTATATATTTCAATTTTTTGATGTTACTGGGGATATTGATAATTGGAGGAAGGTTTTGACAAGTAATTTAAAGAAGTCAATATCCTAATTGTAAAACCGAATAAAACTCAATTTCAGACAGATTTGGGTATTTATTATATAAAAAGAAGCCAGTGCTTCATTAATTCTGGTCCTTCGAGCTAAAGAGATAACAATTTGCTGGAATATAAATAAAATGTTCACAACCGAAGTGAGGAGGAGTAAGAGAGCAAATAAAGGAATACCGCCATCCAGGTACACAGAAGGATATCGGCATGAAGACAAAGAACGGTCCAAAGTACCGTCAAAGTCCAAGAAAACTAACGCAAGTTCATTGCGAAGAAAGAAACTACAGGCCGAATTAGAAGCGGAAAAACAATTAGCTGAAATCTCCAGGCAAGAACTAGAAATTCAGAAGAAGCTGATCCAGAAAGAATTGGAAGTAAGACAAGCTGAACTTGAAGAGAGTCAAGATCTGGGGTCTACTGAAAGCAGAGAATCATTATTGTTGGTAGAAGAATTGAATCTTGGGGGAAAAGAAACGGAAGTAGTCAATATGGATTTGGAAAAGATTCGTATACAACAATGGATCAATAATATTCCTTCGGTGCATACCTTTGCTAATAAATCCATATCCTTTAGTCCTAGGTCTGGTAAAGCTGAGAGTTTTGAAGTGGTGAAAGAGGTGCCGGAAGTGGAAGGAATGTATTCTGTCAAGATGTCCAAGGTAAACCCAGAGAAAAATAAAGGTGATGAAAATAAATTCAGTCAATTCATGGCAAGACAATCGTTGAATAAAGAATTGCCGATCTTCAGCGGAGATCCAAAAAATTGGCTCCATTTCATTTCTCAGTTCAAAGAAACATCTAAGGTATATGGTTTTACTGACATAGAAAATATATCTAGACTTCAGAAATGTTTAAAAGGAAAAGCGCGAGATTCTGTGCAGGCTTTGTTGAATTTTACTAGTGAAGTTGATAAAATAATACAAATTCTGGAATCCCGATTTGGCAAACCGGAATTTATCATTCAGGATTTGATTTCTACGGTAAAAAAGTTTCCTGTTTTGAGAAAAGAAAAACTAGAAAACGTCATAGAATTTTGTAATGTTAAACAAAATTTAACAGTCACTTTGACAAGTTTGAATTGTCAGTCACATTTGATGAACCCACAACTTCTTTCAGATATGATTTCGAAACTTACTCCTAGTTTGAAATTGGAATGGGGTAAACGTGTGAACACAACAAAAACAAATGATTATACCATTGTGGATTTTTCTTCCTGGCTCTGTGAAATTGCAGATGCAGTAAGTTCCATTGCAACACTCGAGTCTGAAACGGACAGGAGAAAGAGATTTGTATGTACTACCACATCTACTTCGGATGTAGGAAGAGACGTGATGTTCTGTGAGTATTGCAAAAAGAAAAATCACACATTGGTAAACTGCTATTTTTATGAAAAAATTGATGTATTGAAAAGATGGGAGTGGGCTAGACAAAAAAAGATTTGTTTTTGTTGTTTGAGCTCTAGACATCATTTGAGTACATGTAAAAACAAAAAATCATGTCCCACAGTGGATGTAATAAATATCATCATAGTTTACTTCACAATGATCGACGGTCATCATCGCAAGGGACAGCTCAAACAACAGAAATTGAAAACATTGATGAAGTATTAAGTCATTGCATTGTAGATAGAGGAGTGCTTCTGAGAATCGTCCCAATTATTCTTTCTGGCCCGGAGGGTGAATACTCCACCTTTGCACTGTTTGATGAAGCATCTACTGTCACCCTGTTGAGCGAGCATGTTGCAGATAGAATTGGAGCTACTGGACAAGTGGACCCTCTGAAAATTCGATGGACGAATTCGATCACCAATGAAGAAATAGACTCTAGGAGAGTAAGTCTGGGAATACGAGGAAGAAATGAAAATGAAAAGTTTGAGTTAGAAAACGTCAGAACGGTAAGATGTCTTGATTTGCCAATACAAACTATAGATTCTAAGTTGATGAGAAATTGGAAACATTTGATTCAATCATCACCTCGTGAATTGAATTCTATGAGAAATGCTAAACCTGAAATGTTGATAGGTCAGGATAATATTGACTTAATAATTGCGAGAGAAGTCATTGAAGGAAAGAAAAATGAACCTATGATATCCAAAACTAAATTGGGATGGGTTATTCATGGGAATACCTCTAGTATAAGAAGACGAACTGATGTAATATTTCACATCAGTGACAAAGATGATGAACTTCTTGAGATGGTAAAACAATCATTCAAACTAGAAAACATGGGCATAAAGTTTCCTGAAAAAAGTTTAAAATCAAAAGAAGATGAAATAGCTTTAGAAATCATGGAAAAAACGTCTAGAAAACTTGTAAATAAATGGGAAATAGGGCTTCTGTGGAAAACAGATGACATAAAATTGCCGGAATCAGAATTTAATGCGTTGAAAAGGTTAAAATCCATAGAATCAAAAATGCAAAAAGATAGTCGGTTTGCGAAAGAGTATAGCACCAAAATTCAAGAATATTTAGATAAAGGTTATGCAAAACAACTTTCGAAAGAAGAAGTTGAACGTACACAAGACAAAGTGTGGTATTTACCACATTTTGGTGTCACAAATCCTAACAAAGCAGGAAAACTCAGGTTTGTCTTTGATGCGGCAGCCAAAATTAAAGGGATTAGTTTGAATGATTGTTTACTAAAGGGTCCCGATTTACTTAATAATTTACCGAGTGTTTTGTTCAAATTCCGAGAAAGAAATATTGCTTTCACTGGTGACATAAAAGAGATGTTTCATCAGGTCGTAATAAAACCAGAAGACAGAGACGCGCAGAGGTTTCTTTGGAAAAAACTGGATTGTGAGGGAGAGATCGGAGTTTATAGAATGAATGTGATGATTTTTGGTGCCGCATCTTCACCCTCATGTGCAACTTTCATAATGAGAAAAAATGCTTTGCAATGCGGGAATGAGGCTTCAAGAGCGGTCGTAGCTATTTGTCATCGACATTATGTCGATGACTACTTAGATAGTGTCGACACCGAGGAGGAAGCGTCAGAATTGGTAAATCGTGTTGTAGAAATCCATAAAAGTGGAGGATTCTTGATAAGAAATTGGATTTGCAATTCAAAACAGGTAATGAAGAATATTCCTAGTGAATTGAGAACAGGTGAGATGAAAGATCTTGATTTAGATAGTGACTTGCCAAGCGAAAGAGTCCTGGGTTTGTATTGGGATCCAAATAAAGACACATTTGTATTCAATATAAAATCAAACAAATTTCAAGATATTCTTCAAAGGAAACGAAAAGGTACAAAAAGGGAAGTATTGAGAATTTTGATGTCTGTGTTTGACCCACTAGGCTTTCTAAATAATTTTTCTGTTAAAGCAAAAATTTTGATACAGGAGATATGGCGATCCGGAGTCACATGGGATGAAGACTTAGCTGATACTATAAATGAAAAATGGATCAGTTGGCTGTTGGAACTAGAACATATAAGAGGATTTCACATACCAAGGTGCTATATATTTGATATTTTTCATTCCAAAAATACTCAGTTACATGTATTCTGTGATGCCAGTTCTAAAGTTTTTGCAGCCGTTGTTTATATAAGAGCAGAAATAAATTCAATTTTTCACACGTCTCTTATTATGGCAAAATCAAGAGTTGCCCCTCCTTTGAAACCCATTTCAATTCCTAGGCTTGAACTTCAAGCTGCAGTGTTGGGAAGTTGATTATCAAAATTTATTCTAGAAAATCATAGTTCGAAAATCAACTCAACTTTTTTCTGGACTGACTCCAAAACAGTAATCAGTTGGTTGAGATCAGAGAATGCTTATAAATTCAAACCTTTTGTCGCTCACAGGTTAGTAGAAATAGAAGAATTGACATACATTTCAAACTGGCACTGGCTTCCTACTGCAGAAAACGTAGCAGATGATGCAACAAGAGAAAACAAAATCATTGACTGGAGTGCAAAAAGCCGATGGGTAAGTGGGCCAAATTTCCTCAAGAAGCCTGAAAGAGAATGGTTCAAACAGGAAATATTTGAAATAGATTCCACAGAAACGAAAAAAGAATTTATAGCTGTAACGCTACAGATACAAGAATCTGATTCCCTACCTGACATCAAAAGATTCTCCTCATGGTTCAGATTGATCAGAGCAACAGCGTGGTTACTGAGAATTTTTCATATCGAGAAAAGAATATCAGACCCTCACATAAAAAAATTACCTTCAGAATTGCTACCTGAAGAAATTCATATGGCTGAAAACGTATGGATTAAGAATATACAAGAAAACGATTTCGCAGAAGAAATTGAAAATTTGAAAAAAAATAAGCTATTGACGAAAAAAAGTAAGTTATATACTCTTTCGCCAATTTTGGATAATAATGGAATTTTGAGAGTCCGAGGAAGAATATTAACATCTCATTCATTGGCTGAAGACACGAAATTTTCCTATTATATTGGACAAGAAAAATCGTTATACCAAACTATTAGTTGGTCATTATCATTCGAAAGCTGGCCACCATAATCAAAACTACGTTGCCAATGAATTGAGACAAAAATTCCACATTATAGGGCTAAGAGCTGCTGTGAGAAGCTGCTGGGTATCCTGTCAACACTGCAAAAATCGTAGAGCAGTCCCGATTGTTCCAGAAATGGCACCTCTTCCACTTTGTAGACTTGAAAGTTTTGTCAGACCATTTTCATTTTCGGGTATGGATTATTTTGGCCCTTTAGGTATCACCGTAGGAAGAAGGAAAGAGAAGCGATATGGTGTGCTTTTTACATGCCTCAGTACAAGAGCCATCCATTTGGAATTGGCAGCAACACTGACCACGGATTCGGCGATCATGGCTATCCGAAGAATGGCAGGAAGAAGAGGTTGTCCCCAGAAGATTTATTGCGACAACGGTACCAATCTGCATGGTGCTGACAAAGAACTGCGGAAGGCGATGGCAGAACTAGATCAAGATGAGATCCTCAGGCAACTATCTTCGAAAGAAATAACATTTGTTTACAACCCACCTGCAAGTCCTCACATGGGGTGTAGTTGGGAGCGACTAATAAGGTCTGTCAAAATCGCTTTGGAAGCAACACTGAAAGAAAGGTCACCCAGAGAAGAAATTCTATTGACTTATTTGATTGAAGCTGAAAACATAGTCAACAGCAGACCACTTGTTCACGTTTCTTTGGAACCTGGTGATGAGGAAGCTTTAACACCCAATCACTTTCTAATAGGAACGTCCAGCTCAGTAGTAGTCCCTGGCCATTTTTGTGAGGGTGACTGATTTCCAGAAAACATTGGAAAATCTCCCAATTTTTTGCCGATTGTTCCTGGAGAAGATGGTTACGAGAATACCTCCCTACATTGACCAGGAGAACAAAAGGGTTTTCAAGAGACCCTAGAAAATTGAAGATAGGGGACATTGTTATAATTATCGACGAGAAACTACCAAGAAACTGTTGGCCAAAAGGGATCGTGGAAAAGGTCTATCCAGGTGTCGATGGACAAATTCGATCAGCAGGAGTAAAAACACAATTTGGTGTTTTCAAGAGGCCAACAGTCAAGTTATGTATCCTCGACGTACACAGAGAAGAAGACTTCACCAAGAAAGTTGGCAATAAAACTAAGAAAGAAGACTGAAAATTTTGAAAAGGGAAACATTCTCAATTGAATATCGATAGAAAGATTTTTCTGTGAATTGAAAAATCCACGATGGAAGATAGTGACAAAGGTTTATCTTTCAGTCGCAGATGATTCCACATCTGATTTTATGAACATCCTGTTTATATTTTCAACAAATCAAACTGAAAATTTGTATTGAAATTAGATTTCAATACGGGGGCGGAGAATGTTATAGAATTATTCATTTCAATTTGTTTTGTACACTTTGTATATATTTCAATTTTTTTATGTTACTGGGGATATTGATAATTGGAGGAAGGTTTTGACAAGTAATTTAAAACAGTCAATATCCTAATTGTAAAACCGAATAAAACTCAATTTCAGACAGATTTGGGTATTTATTATATAAAAAGAAGCCAGTGCTTCAACACTAGGTAAGTGAGTATTTTGGAAGTAATCAAGAATTGAATAGGTAGTAATCTGTAGATTTCAGAAACAAAAAATTGAAAAATTGAAACTTTGTAACAAAAATTCAAACCGACGAAAAAATCAACTGAAAAGCAAAAAATTAAATAAACTTCTCCAGTCATAATGATAATTGAGCTCCTAAACTAATGTGAGTAACTAATTTTGGGTCGGCGCTAAACAAACCAGCAATTGAATTGGGTGAAGCGTAAAATGATGGCAGCGAGATGCACAGCGTTTTGATTACTTCTTCGATAATTGTTTGTTTGGCGCCGACACAAAATTAGTTAATCATATTAGTTTGGGAGCTCAATTATCATTAAAACTAAGAAGGTTTATTTTATTTTTTGCTTTTCAGTTGATTTTTTTGTCGGTTTAATTTTTTGTTAAAACGTTTTTTTTTATTCATGCTCATTGAAAGCTTCACATTTCAAGGCGGGCGGGATGTATATTTCCATGTGTTCATTATTTTATAACACTCAGTATGCTATATTTTTGAACTGGATTCATGTGTCATTTTTTTTGTGTCGTTGCTATGTGATATAAATAATAAAAAGAAAGGCCAAGAAGACATGTTCGAAACCATCAACCTAATTTACTTTTTATTCTAGTGAAAGGAGTAAAATATCACTTAAAGTTAATCAATAAAAGACCAAACGTTTTTTCATAAAAACTAAGAAGGGGACAAATAGTCATAAATAGACATAAATAGACATAAGAATAATATTTTTTCGATAAATTACTGCATAGACCTTTTTTTTCATGGATTGAAAAAATATACAATTATTCAGTAAATTTGTCCATCAGGAGAGAAAACAATTTCTCTGTATACTATCGACGTTTTGGGACATTTCTGTTCGCGTTCTCAAAACTTGCCTTCATTACAGCAAATTGGACTCCTTGAACATAGAACTTAAGATTATTCATAACTATTTAATACAGGTTATCCTTTTGAGATTTTCCAGGAAATGTTGAACAAACTTCAAGATGATATCTCATAGATCAAAAGTTCGAAATTCATCAAACTCAAAAATAAATTGACTAACTCAATCAGGTTGAAAAAAAACAATAACAATTCTTCAATTCAGGTAGGTGACACCCTTTCCAACTATAAATTTCATGATCGCATCAAAAACATATCGAATTGCAAATTTACTGATGATGAATTAACTTTTTTGAATCTAGGTCTCAAATTCTCAGTCAAATCTGAGATAAATATGAAATTATTCGGGGAATATTGTGTGGACATTGAAGCTGTTATTGAAAGTCTGAATCTCAACAATCCAGCTGTTAAAAATAATTTGAAAAACAATTGTCTCTCAACTTTGCTGAAATTCCAAACTAAATATTCCAACGATATCCATAACACACCACATGAATGTCAAAAACAAATACGATTGATTAAAGACTTATCACTCAAAATAAAAACTAATAAATTAATTTTGACTAAAGCTGACAAAGGGAACTGTCTCATCATAATGTATGAAGCTGATTACATCATTAAAGTTGAAGAATTTCTATCTTCTAATGACTTTGAATCTCTGAACAAGAACCCTTTCAACAAATTAGTTGGAGATCTAAAATTTCAATTGGATAAAGAATCATCCTTGTTCACAGACTTCATAACCCGCCTCCTCCTAGATTATACGGTCTCCCAAAAATCCATAAACTGAATACACGAATAAGACCAGTTGTTAGTTTTTACAATACTCCTTTATCCAAATTAGCAAAATTCGTGAATAATTCACTTAAAGAGTGGCTTAATTACTCCCCCAAATTCACAGTCATCAATTCTTCTGACCTGGTAAACAAAATTTCCACCTCGAATCCTCCAAATCTATCTACTATGGTTTCCTTCGATGTCACCAATCTATTCACAAACATTCCAAGATCTGAAACTATACCTATTATTCATGATATCCTTTTGAAAAACAAGATTGAAACCGATAAAATTGATAATCTAATTACCCTACTGAAATTCTGTTCATCACAAGATTTTTTCATTCTCAACCATAAATTCTACAGACAACCCAACGGACTTGCCATGGGCAACCCATTATCCCCACTATCAGCCGATCTATCTCTTGACAACTTGGAAATCCAACACATCCCTACCCTCCATAAAGTTATTCCTTGGTTTAGATATGTGGATGATATTTTATCATTCATAGATGGTTTTCCCTAAGATGCCTTGAACATTCTGCACTCAATTACCAGCATACATCTCAACATCCAATTCACCATGGAAATAGAAACTAACAATGAACTGAACTTTTCAGATTTGAAAATAAAAAAGCTCGATGGAAAGCTCGAGTTTTCCATTTATCGAAAACCTACACAAACAGATCATCTCATCCCTTCCAATTCCAACCATCCGTACCAAAAAAAAATGTTTTCTATCTATTGTTACACCCACAGATTACTAAACATCCCTATGTCCAACACCAACTTCGAGGAAGAAGTCAAAATCCTCAAACAATTAGCGGCTAATAATGGGTTTTTCCCTGATATCATTCCTAAAACTATTAACAAAATAAAATATAAAGATAGATTGAATTCAGCTTACCCTCTAATCCATAACGAATCTTCTCCTCCTATTTACCGATCTTAACCTTACTTAGGTTCTGTCTCTGATAACATTGCCAAAATTATCACGAACAAAGTCGACAATGTCAAAATATCGTTCAAATGCGTCAAAACCATAGGTTCACTGTTTTTCAAAACAAAAGACCCTATTGATATATTAATGAAAAGCAGAATTTATAAGTTAACATGTGCTGATTGCCCAACTACATATATTGGACGAACTATCAGACCTCTGAACCTTCGGATAAAAGAACATCTATCAAGACCTCAAAAATCGAATTTCGGTTTTCATATTCTATCCAACAATCATAACTTCTCACCGACATCCAACAGTAGAATATTACATAATATATCTGATTATCATTTCAAAAGAATGAATCTACTTGAAGATTTCGAAATTTCACGCGAAATGAAAAATAATGGTACTAATTGGTCTAACACACAAATACACCTGAACTGTAATTTCAAACACTTCTGGGAATCTCAAGAGGATTAACCTACTTTTATTCCAAGTCTTTATCTATTTTGTCAACCATCTGCCATTTTACCTAATTTTATTTTATTTTAACGTGATACGTCTAATAGTTATGATTGATTTTACTGCTACCGTTAAGTTAGCCACTCTTTCCTACCAAACTCAGTTTGTTGTCGAAAGGCTGAACACGTATTTACTTCTATTTCATTTTATGTTGTAAAATCCATTATGTACACTATGTTTTTGTGTCTCTTGAGAAATGGAATCTCACCCCAATTTGACAGTATGTATTTTGTTGAGTTGTATAATGTAATTTTCAATATTCTTTTCTGTCATAGATGATGGCAAATAGCTGAAAGCGCTCAGCTTAACCAAGCTTTGTAATTAAATAAAAAATTATACACTGAAAAATACTTCTTTCTCAACTTCCCTTTTGAGAATATGTTTTCGAATTAGATCAGGTTTTGCAGAATTTCTTGCAGTATTTTGTTAGCATGTCGTATTCTTAACAAATGGAGAGTTATGGACCGTAAAAAAATGACTGAAAGAAGTATTAATCTACAAATATAACTTAAAAAAATTCTGACAATTCACTCCCATTCAACATTAAGAAGAGCCATTTCGAAAAACATTATAGATGCAAATTGTTCCATTATGCCCACTTCCTCCGGAGTATGAATTGAGACGGCAGCTTGCCAGAACGACTTTATCTTCCGAAATCAAGGATTTGAATTTTATCCGCCATGTGAATACTTTGGCAAAGTAACACTTTGCCTTTCTTATGTAATACGAAAAGATTGCGGACTTACGTTATATATGATTTCCGTTGAACTTTCTCTGCACTCCTCTATTACTTCGCCCTCGAGACGAAAATTTCTTGCGTCTTTTCGAAGTAATAGAACGCTGATAGCAATCCTCTGAGACAAGCGAGAAGGAAATGAAAGTATATGGACAATTGTTCGGCGACGATTTTTATTTTGTTACAGTGCGTTGTGTCAGTGGAGAAAGCTCAAATAAGAAGTTGTTAGTTCTCTTTCTTTCTGTATTCTATACCCTTGGCCATTGTTCGAGATCAATGAACCGGAAAAACTTTAATATTGGATATTTTTCGTAAACACATTTCGACGACCAATACTTTGATAAAAAATGAATGATAGTTTAAAAAAACTAAAAAACACGCTTTTATAGAAAACCAGACTGAAAAAATAGAAAATAAGAAAAAAATGTATTTTCTTTAAAAAAAAGCGTGGGGTGCATGGTATCGCCTTGGCCATGTACCATATAATTATTGATACCATGCACCCCACGCTTTTTTTTTAAATAAATTTTTTTTTTTTCTTATTTTCAATTTTTTAAGTCTGGTTTTCTATGGAAGCGTGTTTTTTAGTTTTTTCAAACTATTATTCATTTCCTACTTTTTAATGTGGTTTATTTATTGAAGCGTGTTTTTTTAGTTTTTTTGAACTATTATTTCCATTATTTTTATGCAAATAAAAAAATGGAATAATCTTATCAAATAAGGTAATCATAATCCCCGACCCCAAAAACCCCCACATACCAATTTTGAATAAAATCAGACCATAATCACAAAACTCGGCCACCATTTTTGAGCCGCCATCTTGAATTTTCCAATTTTCGCAAAAGAATCATAATATTTGACCCCAAGGACCCCCACATACCAATTTTGAATAGAATCAGACCATAATCACAAAACTCGGCCGCCATTCTGAAACCGCCATCTTGAACTTCTCAATTTTTACCAAAGAATCATATATCCGACCCCAAAAACCCTAACATACCAATTTTGAATAGAATCAGACCATAATCACAAAACACGTCCACCATTTTGGAGCCGTCATCTTGAATTTTTCAATTTTGACAAAAATATCATAATCTCCGACCACAAAAACCCTCAGATACCAATTTTGACGCGAATCGGTCCATAATCACAAAACTCGTACGCCATATTAGAGCCGCCATTGTGTTTTTTTTTCCACACAAAAATTTCTCAATGCATTGTCTTCTGAATTATGTACACCTGCCAAATTTCAAATCATTCGGACGTCTGGAAAGGGGTCAAAATCGCGCCCAAAGGAGTCGGTTGCAAACAAACAAACAAACAAACATACAAGTGAAGCCAACATAAAGCGTGTAAAAACGAAGAAATAAACCTCGATTAAGCATTGCAAGCTATTACATTCAGTACACTACAACTTAACCCCGGAAAAAGCACTGAAAATACATTTTATGCACCTCCATACACACCCATTCTTGCCACTTTTTTGAGATTATAACCTTCCACAATCTGAAAACAAAATTAAATGAATCAGTTTCCGAAACGTCGAGAGTATTTAGAGAAATATATTTAAATTCAATAACTTTTTGTGATAGGCAGAAACTGTAATACGACAAGTTACTGACTAATTGAATATTTTTCAATTTGTGAAAAATAATTTGGTGTACGCAGTAACTTTTTGGGGCAAAGTAATTTCTTTGCCCTTCTACTAGTCTGATTAAGAAGTTAAAAAACGGGTTCATTCTTGTTCCCGGAGCATTTATTAGCACAGAAAAAAATGCAATTGTTATTAACAAAATAAGATGAAAAAAAATATATTCAGTTTTTTTGTTAATAACTCAAAAACTAACAATGTCTGGGAACTTTTGAAAGATCCTTGAAGAGGACCTTTAGACCTATAGAGAAATACCAATTATAATTTTTGAAGAGAAACAAATTTATCAATTGATTATTTAAACAAACGAAATATAAAAAAACTATTATAACAAATAAAAAAAATTATTTTAGGGTTTTTTTTTAAACATCATTTTGTCTTGACTTGTCTATTTGTTTATAAACAATTTCTTAACAAATGACGTAAAGAATGTTTTTCCTACGTAATCAATGCCATCGTTAGATGCAAAAACAGGTGTATAATAACATTTGTAAAAATAATGTTTTTTTTTATATTTCATTTTTTGTTCATCTAATAAAAATTATAACAAACAAAATATAAAACTTCAATAAACTTTCATCACGTGATCTTGTTAAGTGAATATATGAGAAGGGCTAAAAGGAGCAAAAAATTTATAGGTCAATTATTCAAACGTTTATGTAGACCTTTGTTAAAACATGAATTGGATAAAAGTTAGTTAATCAACAATCTTATATCGTTTTGAAACATAGACATTTTTCTTTTTCCAACGGGGCTTTCTGATGGAATAATTATTCTTTCAAATTTTCAAATAAATATTTAATACTATACAAAAATTATTTTGTGTGATATGTCTCATGCCATAACGGCCGCGCGGAGACCTATTTTCGCGTTGAACAAAAATTATAAATAATGGATATAGAATTCCGGGAGTCTGGATTTTTTCATAGAAAATTTCCTCTTCCTCAAGGATCTTTTTTCAAAAGTTCTTATATATTGATAGTTTTTGAGTTATTAACGAATAACTGAATATCTTTTTTTTCATCTTATTTTGTTAATAACGATTGCAATTTTTTATGTGCTAATAAATGCTCAAAATACATTTTCCTAGACGTCATTCCGAATGGAATGAGCTATCGCACATATTTTCAGGACAGGGAACAAGATTTAACCCGTTTTTTAACTTGTTAATCAGACTATATACTTGTATAGATTCACTGATCCATTCAATTTTGTTTTCAAATTGTAGGAGGTTGTAATCCCAAAAAAGTGTCAAGAATAAGTATTCCTCCACAAGAAACAAGCTTCAAACAAGATTTCATACACACCCTGTCACACTTCTTGCCGCTTGTTGGGCAGATTTCATAGAAAAACTACCCAACTACCTACTTCACGACCTTGAAAAAAGTTTGTATATCTTCATCGATCAAAGTCCTTCCCAGAACACAAAAATACCAAATATATATACAGAAAGCTTCAAAGCAACATACGGGAAACTTTTTTCATTTTCCATTTGTCAGAAAATTTTTATTTTGATAAAAATTGGTGCATTGCGAAAAACTTACATTTGAGTTGTCACAATTCTGAATTTCCAAACGGTGAACGGAAGAAAAAAAAAGAGGAATTTTGATCATGAGTAGACTATCCTTATTCATCAGAAAAGTTGTAAACTTAATTTTGAAATTCTTGTGTAACTGAAGAACCTCCATGGTCATCCAGGAAAAAAAAATCAGAAAAATTGATAAGAATTAGAAACAATATCGAGATATAAAATCACAGCCACCTTCGCAACATATTTTTTCATTTTCTGGTTTCTAGCCTCATAAAGAATACTAGTATATACACCTTAGGCGCCTTCCTCATATTACTATTATGATATTTTGATGCAAAATTTGGTCCAATTTTTCATTTGTACAAAATGCCGACGTTTGTTTGAATGGTTCAAATGTTCACTAGTTTTTTGTGCTAATTTGATATTTCACTTTGTATGTATGTCCATAATAACTATCAGTATGATTTAAAGAGGAGAAATAGTTTAATGAATCAATTAATTGATGCTAAAAAATTAAATAATACAAATAATATGATCACTTTATTCAGATAAAGATTAATCCTTGATTATTCATTAAAACATAAAGAAACACCAAATTACAAGATCGTTCAGATACCTGAATAATCAATCACTGAATTCTTAAATTTCCACATGTGTTTCTTCCATCGCCAAATATTTTATTGTTCGTGCACAACATTGCCATTTTTTTTAAGATTTCGGTTAACTGGCACAACACTTTCTAATAATATTTTCTAATTTGTCAATAATTTGAAATGTTCTTCGAGCATATAGGTACCTTTTCCTTAATCCTTTGTGTCCTACCGGTTCCAGCACGAAACCACAACTTCAAATATTTTCAATAATCACGATTTTATCAGCTTCACTTGTTACTAACAAACAATGTAATCGAATTTTGGAAGTCAATTTTAACCTAATACTAATTGTATACAGTGCTTTTCTTTTATGTCCTTCCCCCTCTTTTATTTTTTGAACGGGTCAACTCAAAAAATTTAAACCTGGGATAATGAAATTGATGCATGAATACTATATTTTGTAGTGAAATTGACAGATGAAACTTTCAAGATGGCGACTGGGCGCCATCTGGAAAAAAAATTGAATCGAAAGGAGGGTCTTGTGACACATCCTTTTGAAGCTCCTGACGAATACTTCACAACCCTAGAATATAAAAACAATATCTTCAACTGCTACAAAATGGCGGAACATTCAATAATTACCTGCATACAAACACATTCATATCGATACATCTAGAAATATTTGTTTTACTCTGCCCTAGGTTTGGAAGGTTATTTTTTGTTCAAACAAAAAATGACAAGAAATGTCAGTACGACAACGAACATCATTGTTCAGTTGAAATATTCTCATTAAGTTTTCGGTTTTACTAGTAAATAGGTACCACGTGAACTATTTCTAAAATGGTCAATTCTCGTCCATTGGAAAAAAAAATCGAAGCGATTTTTATTTACGGTGCGACGCGTAACTTTCACGAATTCGAAAGGATTTTTAATGATCGTTACCCGAATCGTCCTATCTGTAGAAAATATTTAAGGAAACAGCAAGTTCAAATAATTGGTGAGATGATAGTAAATCCTCAACAGTCTACTTCCTCCGTCGCGAATGTTTCTGAGGTGTGTCCTTCTACTGTGTGGAGACTTTTGAAGAGGATTAAGAATTGATCTTTGCTCTATACAAAAAAAGAGGAAAGTTGTTCTGATCTGAATCAGCCAATACCATATTTCACAAAGAATGAAAATCAGAATTTAGCACAATTAAATTGAATAATTTGATATACGAAAATGACTTCAATTTCAATGATATTCAGAGGAAGTGTATAAGAATTATCTTTGACCAATCGTCAAATACTTTTTCATAAAGTTTTCTATAAGATGAAAGAATACTCCAAATTCCGAGGATTGAATATATACATATATATAAGATCGCTTCACCTAGGTCAGAAGCAAAAATCACAGCTCTGTAATAATTATAACCAATTCAGAAATTATACAAAAATACATCCCCGAGGCCATGAAAAATATATATTATTCAACTATATCTCATACTTCTCGTGATTGACACAACAAAAATATATCCAAATATAATGTAAGTGATACCATCATATTTGAGTAACCCTCTTAAACCCCAACCCTTGTCAGAGGACGCAATCAAAACAGATGAGTCGGAACACCGATATCTTGATTCAATTAGATATATTACATGTGATATGATATGATTCCACCTGAACTCATTTGGAAAAATAAATATGGTACTCCACTGGAATCAATTATCTGATTGACCTAAATGAATCTAATCGCTGTTCACTGAACAACGTGGATAGATGAATCAAGATATCGATACTTCGTGAAGGAATATCTCACGTTCTCGTTAAAAAAATATTCCAAGATGGCTTATATCTCATTTGGTCAAAAAATATTTCTACACACCTCGATATCACACAACAACTCACTGCTTTGAAATCACTTTCGCAAAAGAAGAGAAGATGCTTTAATTCATTGGTTAATTTAACATGAACAAATTCTAATCCATTACTCAATGGCTGACTAGTTTCAGAACACGATCTCTCGATCGAAGATCGATCGCTAAAGGGGGCCGAGAATGACTCATCGCTTCCTTTCATAGCAAAACTCGTACTGTCAAAATACTTCGCGCTTATCCTCTTCTCAACTCCAATGACCGTTCGCCGTTAGATTTTCAATAGTGATGATTAGCTTGGAGTTAATAAGATAACTTGAGCTACTCTCAATTATTTTGTATCTCTGAGCATACAATAAGAAATGTAACAGATATATAGTTACAGCTTTTTTTGTTGGCTTGGAGAAAATTAGGATCAGGATGTTTCTCAATGACTTTGACATGTTTCATGACTTTCTTTCACTTTGGCCGATATATGGGGCATTACCAGTTAGGAATGAGCAAGAAATCGAGTAAACACCATACCTGTTATGTAAAGGTATGTTGTCTTATGTGTTACAAAGTATTTTTCTTGGGGTGTGTGAAGTGTGAAATGACATAAAATAGTTATTTAATCAACTATATCATTTTATCATATGAGTTGATTACAAAAAAATTCCGTCGACCTCGTTTCTGGGATCAACTCGGAATTTTCGATGTCCATTTGCTTCAACTACGAGGAAACTTACGATATTTGTATTTCAAAATACATAAATTTGACAGCGCGAAGGAAATATGATTTGACATTTGAGTACTATTTGGCTCCATATATAACAATTATGCATTAATAGAGAAATTGAACGTTGATAAGGGCCATTAATATAATATCTTTTATGTATCTAATCAAAACGTTTCTACATCATATGAAACTTTGTCACAACAAATATGGGAGACTTTCATCGTTTTTAATAGATGATATTTTTAACTTTTCACTAGATTCTACTTTCGAATCCCATCTGAGTAACAGACTTATATTTTGCTAAATTTAAATTTATGATTTTTATATTCATCTCCTTTTTAGAATATTGCTCTCTGATGAAGGTTAAATTTAAAATTTTTATATTCATCTCCTTTTTAGAATATTGCTCTCTGATGATGGTCCGAAACATGTACCTCCCCAGATTGAGAGAACAATAAACATTGTGGGGTATGACTAAGAGTTTCCGTTGAACATTTATATATATATATATATATATATATATATATATATATATATATATATATATATATATATATATATATATATATATATATATATATATATATTTATATATATATATATATATATATATATATATATATATATATATAATATATATATATATATATATATATATAAGGGTGCCCCCTGTATAGATGGGGTCAAAATACAATCTATACTTTAAATTTACATTTGTGGAAACGTCAGAATTACAGAGAAAGAAAAAAAGTAAAAGCCTATATGCATACACATTAGTGACACATTATACACATTAGTGACAAGTACATATAAGACAAGTACATATAAGACAGAACAATAATTAAAAATAGACAACTTGTATACACAGGTGAGTCAATCTTCTCCTCCTATCGTGCCTATGTTTGTATAGAACTCCTCAATACTGTATAAGCACATGTTTTTCAGGATGTTTTTCATCTTTGATTTGAATTTTTTATGACCAGTACTTCATATAACTTTTGTTCCTAAAAACCTTCGTTACCAAGTTACGGGCCCTCAAAGATACAAAATGAAAAAAAATTTTCTTTGACAACTTTCAAAGAGAATATTCAAAATCATCTAAATTTTGATGATTGACTAAGTCAGTTGTTTTGCTACAAAGTCAGGAATGGACTACCCCCGATAGTCCACACCCCAAAACTTTGAATTGACAGATAATTTTTCAATAGTTTTCAACAAAATAAGGTGATGTAGACAATTTTCTGAATAAAAGTATTCGTGTGGAAAGTCGATCGGACCAACGATTCTTAATAAAAATGCAGTTTTACTCGACGACATCAAACCCGATCGTCCACCATTATTTGAAATAAAAAAATTTCACAGTAGAAATACTAATGCTAACGTTGATTCAACAACATTTATAACAGGGATATTACAAAATATGCCAAAATAAAGTCGTGAACAAAAAGTACAGTACCTAGTTGAAAGTTTCATTCAGAATGTAGATATTTTTTCAAATGAATTATCAAGTTATGTAGATTCGTGGTGTTTTTGAACTAACAAGCTACTGCACTATGAAATATCGAATTCAGTCCATATTTTGTATGTACGCGTGGAATAAGCACGTTTCGTGTTGTGTTATCTGAATCTCATGAAACTCAACATTTAGATGTTGCAAATTCGTATTCACAGCTCAAATATTCACCTAGGGCTGTGCGTATCGTTGTATTGGAGAACAATATTTTGGAAGCTGTCTCTGATGATCCTTTAATGAGCATCAGAAACCTATCAGAACACTTCCATACATCCAAGTCCACTATTCATAAAATAATTAGGGAACAACTGCTCCACCCATATGACATCCAGAAGGTACATGCCATGACACCTGAAGATTTTCCAGCACGACTGGAATATGCCAATTGGTTCCTGGATAAGCAAAGAGAGGATATGACTTTCATTACACGAGTTTTATTCACTGATGAAGCAGGTTTCAGTAGAGATGCAGTGATCAACTCTCATATTCTCCACATATGGGCCGAAGAAAATCCCCATGGGATATTGCAAACCAAACACCAACGGAAATTCAACGTGAATGTTTGGGCTGGTATCATAGGAAACCATCTTTTAGGGCCATTCGTTCTTCATGACCGATTGAATGATGGTGCTCCTCCTCATTTCAGTTTGATTGTGCGGGACCATCTGAACCAGATTTTCCCCAATAGATGGATTGGAAGAGGTGGGCCATATTCATGGCCACCGCGGTCCCCGTATTCAAATCCATTGGATTCCTTTCTGTGGGAGCATCTGAAAAGCCTCGTTAACGCTACACCTATTCACACCAGAGATTGTGAAGCCATATGAAACGACCCTGGCATGCTATTTCAAGTGCAGAGAGGATGTTTGCGCCGACTGAGAAAATGTATTGAGAGACACGGGGGCCATATCGAGCAGTTTTTGTAGCGGATTTTGCATTTCTGTTTGCTGTTGAGGCTTGCGATTGATTATTTATACCATGAGTTTTGTAAGGTAAACGTGTTTGCATGATAAAAATTCGTTATGAACATTGTACCTATCATTTCTATTTTCATTACAAATTAATCTTTTCGAATAATGGTAGACATCTCAGGTTGGATGTCGTCGAACAAAAATGCATTTTTATCATAAATCGTTGCTCTGATCGATTTTCCACACGAGTACTTTTATCCAGGGAATTGTCCAGGTAACCTCGTTTTGTTAAAATATATCAACAAATCCCAGTCATCTCAAAATTTTGGGGTGTGGACCATCGGGGGTAGTCCGTTCCTGACTTTGTAGCAAAACAACTGACTCCTGCATGGGAGCTCATCGAAGGAATTCATTCGTTTAGTCAATCACCAGAATTAAGATGATTTTGAATATTCACACAGCTGAGCAGTTCGTCTTCAACAACACTTATGCTTTCCTTCTGGTTCTCTGCATATCCACCGTTCGGTTTTTGATCTGACCGATGCCGTTGGTATGTTTTTTAGAATTAACTTTCTGGATGCGTTGGAGGCAAATCCCCCCCCCCCCCTTGCCGCCCACCCCACATTCACCTCCATGTTCTTCTTTTGGATTTTCTTTGTAGTCTTCCCAGTTTCCCAGACTTTTAGCTCTATTGAAGAGTTTCCTAACTTTTTTCTTCATTCCAACAGGGCACGTCTCTATTGACTGCCTTTTGTTTTTCTGGGCAGCTGATTTCATATGCTTTTATTGGAGCATTTCGAAGCTGCTTCGAGGCTGTATCTAGTTCCTCAGCTGAATCGGTGGATATATGTTGCTCCTCCAACTGCCTCTCAAGATGCTCCTTATGAGCAATCCAGTTGGTCAGTTTGGGTATCCCACATCCCTCGAAACGTGTTTCCGATGACTCCAAGCTGAATCTTATGTATCAAAGATCCGGCATCGAGGAGTCATCCGATTCGTGCCAGTTGTGAATGTAGTTTTATTATAAATGGATCAGCAAGGGTTAGTTCGAGAACCTCTTTGCTGGTCGCATTTGTAAAAGTGGTTTTGTTACCTTTATTGACAATGCTATATTAGTCGCAGGCAAATATTCTGAAACGTACACACCTCGTGCGTTTATGTATGTCTTTCCACATGTGAGAAGTGAGTAAGAATGTTATCCAATAGTTTATGACACCTACCTCTTTCGATTAGACGCGCCATCGGATTTCATTTTTTTGTATTGCTCTATTGTTGATGAATGTGTTGGTAGTTGGTGGATTGCATAATTGATATCAACATTCTATGTTGACGTTTTGATACACTGATGGCGTTTGGTCATTGAACCACACCTCAGATTTTTGTTTCTATTATTGATACATTCGAATAATTTGGAAACGATTATTTTCCACCTGACATCCCTGGAAGCTTAGGATATGGGATACAAATTCAGCCATTGATACTTCGGTAGGAAAAATATATGTGAAATGAATACATTACAGCGGTCATGAAAAAATCGGCTCGCCAGATACCGCCGTTAAACGTTCGACCCAACGATTTACAGCATCATTCAAACAACCTTTTCCATAACTCCTGCGAATGGGAACTGTCATGCCGACCTTAACTTAATCCAGGATTCCTCTGAGATTTATGGTGTCATATGTTTCCGGACATATACCACCAGCGTATATCCAGGATCGTGATTAGGGACGTCAATGTTGACCAAATGTGGATAAATACATTGGTATGGCGCATCCGAAAAATATATGAATTGGTTCCATGCTAAAGTGTATGTTGATAAATTTTGTTGGAATATCCGATCGATTCAGAATTAGATATCCGATACTTAAGTTTACATCAACTAGTCAGGAGCGCTACGAATTCCTGAATTTCAGAAATAATTGATAGATCGATCGAGAGAAAAAAGCAAACAAAAACAGATGTTGCGGCCAGTCAGATATGTCAATTTCAGAATTTATTCATTGATTGTGAAACAACCATCAATTAAAAAAAAATGTCTATAAACCTTGAACTTTTCAGTCAAAAGTTGGAAAACCTTCCTAAATGCTTCCTAATATTTCTATGTAATCTAACTCAAATCAAAAGAAAAAGTATAACTATCACACAAGTATTTAGACAGAACTTTCTTGGGATTCAATCTCAATATCACTTAGAAAAATAATAACTTATATTTTTATTTACATATGTAGTTGCACTTTGAATTCGAAAAATGTTAAAATACAATAAAATTATGTTTGTCGGCAGATGGGGAACCCAAATAGTAGATATCTGATTGACATGAACGAATGAGCCTCAAATGAAAATAGCATACAGGGTGAACAAACATTTTCAATTCTCATGAATGATAATTGACAGTAGTATTATATATGTATGCGTACATCTAAGAGCTCTATCAAAATACCCATTCTTTGCTGATATTGGTATGAAAAGATGGATATTTCTTTCAATCTCTCAACAGTCGCCATTTCAAAACTTCTCCATCGATTTGGCCCAATTCCGAACCCGCCGAAATATTGACGAAAAGTATTTTTGTGACGATTTTTTTTCATTCGTTCGAAAAATGTGGCCTCCACTTTGTTAGCAAGTTTCGTTATATATATATATATATATATATATATATATATATATATATATATATATATATATATATATATATATGTATATTTCTTGGAATAAAGATCTAATTCAGTCAATTCATTCAATTTCTCTCAACGTTTCGACATGGTATTTGTGATCATCAGGTTAAAACACTAAAATTAAAAATATGGAGTTTGAGACATATTTAACTTAACACAATATTGAAATGTATGCACCAAAATAAATCTCTAAAAACATATGGTTCGAAATATAACACGTTATTCGACTCAATATAAAAATATCTGTAACATATATGAGTATTCACTTACAAATTATTTTATTTGAATTCTGCGTTTGCATCATACGAAAGTTATTGTAGGTGTGTGACTGGGAAATCGAAGTTATCGGGAATGGTTTGTTTATCTTTCAGGCATTTTTACTTGTTCATAAGTACTCCAGATTGTTTATATTTAGTTCTAATATATGAGCCGGACTGTATTTTTTTTGGCAGCCTGTAAAGATCAGTTTTTAATAGTATTACAATAAACAAAGGTGAAAAAGGTTGTTATAAATCTAGCTTAAGTTTTTAATACTATTTCTATTGTTAATGCTATTGGGGTCTTTTTTAATATGTATCATTCCATTTTTAATATTTCCTTTCTTTGGTCAAAATGTCAATGTTGTTAGTGTCAAACTCATGTTGATTTTCTTTTTCATGTTTGGATAAGGCTGTAATGTCGGTTTTTGAGTATTTGTGGGCTTGTACTCGTTTCCGCAAATATTGTTTCATTTGACCTATACAGGGTGTAACTGAATAAGTGTAAAACATTCAAGGAGGTGATTTCTCATCGAAAAAAAGATAGGATCTTTCATATAAAGAAACTTCATTGGAGCATCCCTTGTTAAGATACAGCCCCTTAAAGGGGGTACATAAAATTTGTATAACAATTTTTTTCACAAGCACTGAAAAAGTTACAATATTGAAATTAACCTGACGTTTTGTACTACCAAAAAGACACTTAGCCAGTAATTTATTTGGTTTACCCCATGGTTGTAAGGGTGAAAAACGCAACCCTAAAATTTAGTTCCAATGTAACTTTTTGTCTTATTATTTGTTTACCATTTAAAAATTCATTTCCGATAGCCTGTTGCATTCTAAACAAAAAATGTCTCTTGGGTTTTGCCCAAAATAAACCAGTAAGCAGCAAAACATTATTTTACGAACAACTACAGAGATACATCGTCATAAATGCGAACTGGATTTATTGTTATTTTGTAGTTAGTACCTGCATTAAACGATTAAAGGGTAATAAACAAAACTAAGTTATTAATAACAAAACACACAACATGTAGAAATCATAGTGAATGTTCAATATGTCTACCCTCAAACATTACGCATGCGTCTAGACGTCGGCGCATTGAGCCACGTATTCGCTCAAATATTCCTGGAGTCTCTCTGATTACCCTGCACGCATCGATGATGCGGTTTCTTAAGTCCTCTACATCGCGAACAGGAGTACGATATACCAAATGCTGTGAATGGCCCCAAATAGAGAAATCGAGAGGATTGAGATCCGGGGATCGAGCGGGCCATTTATGTGGTCCTCCTCGACCTATCCACTGATTTGCATATGTTTCAGTTAAATGCTGACGTGCTACTTGACTAAAATGGGCGGGAGCCCCATCATCATAAAAACATATCCCTTCTGACGCCCTAAAGGAACTTCCTCCAGCAGTACTGGATGCACTTCTCTTAAAATTGAACGTATGCCTCACCATTTAATCGAGGAGGTAGAAAATGAGGCCCAATTAAATCATCCCCAATAACTCGAGCCACACGTTAAGAAAACTGTTCTTGATGGCTAGTTTCGACAATAGCGTGAGGGTTTCATCAGCCCATATGTGGTAATTATGAAAATTAATAATCTTGTCCCGAGAAAAACTACATTCGTCTGTGAATTCTATCGTCTTCAGAAAGTCACAATTTCTTCTAATCATTTCCAGCATCCAATTGCAAAATTCAAGACGGTTCGGAAAGTCTCGCGGTAACAGTGCCTGTACTCGTTGCAGATGGTAAGGGTATAAGAGTTGTTCCTTTAAAATTCGAAATACCGTCATATGATCAACATTTAGCTGGAAAGCAATCTTTCTAGTACTGGTAGTAGGTTATTCTTCAATCAAATTAAGTACTGCTTCCTCAAGCTGTGGTGTTCGTATTTCTCGATGGCGACCACAATCCTGCGTTCTTTTGTCGAATGAACCATATTCTCGTAATCGTTGATGAAGTCGAGCAAATATTCTATGTGAAGGATGCTGCCGTTGAGGATACATTTCAGCATATCTTCTAGAAGCTTCTAACCCATTCCCCTGCGACAGACCGTAAACGTAATGCATATCAGCCATTTCCTCATTTGTGTATGCCATTTTATTAACAAGTGAATCATTAGAGTAACAAATTAAGAACAGAACAACAACACACAATTAGTATTAATTCAATTTCGAAAATCCCCAAACTGACAGCGTCATACCAATTTAATTGTCACTATCGCTAATAGCGACCTACTAGATAGATTAGTTTCGTATTTTCGCATTTATGACGATGTATCTCTGTAGTTGTTCGTAAAATAATGTTTTGCTGCTTACTGGTTTATTTTGGGCAAAAAACACAAGAGACATTTTTTGTTTAGAATGAAACAGGCTATCGGAAATGGTAAACAAATAATAAGACAAAAAGTTACATTGGAAATAAATTTTAGGGGTTGCGTTTTTCACCCCTTACAACCATGGGGTAAACCAAATAAATTACTGGCTAAGTGTCTTTTTGGTAGTACAAAACGTCAGGTTAATTTCAATATTGTAACTTTTTCAGTGCTTGTGAAAAAAATTGTTATACAAATTTTATGTACCCCCTTTAAGGGGCTGTATCTTAACAAGGGATGCTCCAATGAAGTTTCTCTATATGAAAGATCCTATCTTTTTTTCGATGAGGAATCACCTCCTTAAATGTTTTACACTTATTCAGTTACACCCTGTATAGGTACTTTGACAGTCTTCACACGGTATTCTATATACTGTAGGAGTTTGTTTGTTTTTTTGTTATTTCTGGTTTTGATCTTGAATAAAGGGTTTTGTTCGTATTTTTCAGTCGGTGTGAAATAGGTATGTTGTGTTTTTCCATTGTTTTATTAATTTTATTCGATAGATTTTCTATGTATGGTAAAGGTATTTATGTTGTTGTTTCCTTTTCTTCATTATAATTTTCATTGTAGATCGCATTTATTCTTTTTTTTTATCGTTTTTTCTGCAAAGTGGCTGAGGTCATTATTTTCTTTCAATATTTGCTTGATTATTTCTATATTACTTTTCCTGAATTTTGGGTGAGCAAGCTTTCTAGCTCTGTCAGTTGAATTCTGAACAATGGAAAAACACAACATACCTATTTCACACCGACTGGAAAAAACGGACAAAACCATTTAATCAAAATTAAAACCGTGTAAAGACTGTAAAGGTCAAACAAAACAATATTTGCAGAAACTATTACAAGCCCACAAATACTAAAAAAACGATGCGAACTCAGAATTCAAATAAAATAATTTGTCAGTGAATACTCATATATGTTACAGATATTTTTATATTGAGTTAAATAACATGTTATATTTCGAACCATATGTTTTTAAAGAATTATTTTAGTGCATACATTTCAATATTGTGTTAAGTTAAATATGTCTCAAACTCCATATTTTTTATTTTAGTGTTTTAACCTGATGATGACAAATACCATGTCGAAACGTTGTTAAGAGAATCATATGAATTGACTGAATCGGACCTTTATTCCGAGAAATTGAAAAAAATATATATGTAGTCAAGAAACTACAGAAAAAAAAATTATATGGTAGATGTAGTAGGCAGGTTTTGCAGTAGTATTTTGGCAAACTCTTTTTTCAGTTCAAGCTTCCGAAAATTTCCACTTGTTTCTTCTACAGGAACTCTAAATAACAGTATATGATAATATAAATATTGAGTACAATTACTACTACTACTTACGAAAAGTGAGGTTTTTGAGAAGCCTAATACAACATACAATAGAAATATTGTTAATCTTGGACAATTTCATCTGAAAACTAGAATTACATCAATATGTAATGGATTATCTAGTAGATGATTGCATAAGAAAATCAATTTCACAAATAACTTTTCTTAAAAAATATGTCGGGGACATAATATTAAGCATACCACAAGATAAAAAAAAATATTATACTTAAAGTTTTTAATAACTACAACAAATGTATATCCTTTACCATAGAAGGTGGAGACTCTAACTAGACCTTTCCTGATACAAAATTGATCAAAAGACCTGATAGTACTGTAATTATGACCTGGTATAGAAAACCAGACTCTCCAGGCAGATTCCTCCATTATAAATCGTTTCATCAAAAATAACATAAAATTAATCTTTGAATCTATCACAACTATTCATAAACCATTTATCATCAGCGGACCTTCAACAACAATGGATAATATTAACACAAATAATATAATACCTATTAATCAATCCACCCTGTATTACTCACTTCCTCATCTATGTATTGCATCATATAAGATTAAAACATTATTGCACGAATTCACCAATATCAAAATAGCCTTCAAAACCTATAAAACAACCAATGATCTTTTTCCCAAATTGAAAGATGAAGACGAACCATTACACTTGTCAAATGTAGTATACTGCATTCGTTGTGCAGGATGTGACAAAAAATTCATAAGACAAACTAGCAGACGTCTCAAAGACACAATAACTTCACACAAAAGTAAGTAAGTAAGAAATAACAAACAATCGTGTACTTTAGCAAAACATATTCAAGAAAAAGATCATTATCTATCACATGATGAAGTTTCAACATCAAACAGAGAATCAAATGAACATGAAAGAGTTTTTCTAGAATTGCCTAGGATTTTTCAAAAACCTCAATCTATAAAATCGAAAAGAAACATAGAAGGACTCAGAATTATTTACACATATTTTTTACACATTGATAAAATAAATCATCATATTCCACCTAATGATTCTAACACCCTGTACAATGAATATCAATTCATCAAAAAACAAGTTTCTGCCCATCCTTGAAACATCAAGATGGCAAAAAATCATTTCACTTCAAATTGATGTCATTCTAGTTCAAAGTTGAAATTGTCCAAGATTAACAATATTTTTATTGTATGTTGTATTAAACTTCTCCAAAATCTCACTTTTCGTAAGCATACTGTTATTCAGAGTCCCTGAAGAAGAATCAAATAGAAAGTTTCGAAAGCTTGAACAGAAAAGAGAGTTTTCTTAAAATACGACTGCAAAACCTGCCTAATACATTTACTATTCATCATCCAGTCGAAAAAAAACTTCTATATATATATATATATATATATATATATATATTATATATATATATATATATATATATATATATATATATATATATATATATATAAACTGAAGTATAGAAATCCCAAAAAAATATGTTTTCTTTGAGGTTGCAGTCAATAGGAAATGACCAAAGTGAAGAAGACTCTTTGTTAAATTATCGAGCTTTCGAAAAACTTTATTTCATTATCAAGACATCTGAAAAGAACGAAGTTACATTTCGAAAACATGCTACTTGTATATAATAAAAATGAACTTACTAACTGGAGGTTGCTAACAAGAAAATATCAGTACACTTCATAGTTAAAACGTGAGTGTAATCTCAAAGAATACATTTTTTTTTGTGTCCAGTCGAGAGACTACCCTTCCTCTCAAATAGTTTCAGTGTCACGTTGCTGAAACAATGGGCCAATCTCAACAACGGAATAGAAAGATTTTTCCCACAAGATGTAGAAACCTTGACCTGTTTCCAAATCATATCACGAATGGAATTTGCAATAACAACTCTTTTATTCACCACCAAGAAGGCAAAACCGGAAAGAAAATCCGAGGTTTTAACAGAAGGCTGAAGAAAACTATTCTGATGGCGATTTCAAAATGGCGGAGGAGTTTTGTGATTATGATCCGATTCTATTCGAAATTTATATGTGAGGGTTTTCGGAGTCGCAGATCATGAATTTTTTGTCGAAATTTATTAAATTGAGATGGCGGCTCATGGAATTTTTTTAGAGACAAAAACAAAATGGCGCTCCAAGATAGACGAGATTTAGGTTTATGGTTTCAGGGTCGTAGATTATGAATTTTCTTCAAAATTCAAAAATCAAAATGGCCGAAGATCTCGAGTTTATGGTCCGATTCTATCCAAAATTGGTAAGTGGGGGTTTTCGGGGTCGGAGATTATAAATTTCAAAATTCACAAATTCAAGATGGCGGACGAGTTTTGTAATTATGGCCCGATTCGATTCAAAATTGGTATGTTAGGGTTTTTGGGGTCGAAAATTATGAATTTAGTCGAAGATTATTGATTTTAAGTTGAAATTCATGAATTCAAGATGGCAACTCCAAGATGGCCGATGAGTTAATTTTAAGATGGTCTCCTCAGATAGCTCAGAAGTTACAGGAGGAAAAGGCCTCATAATAACGATGCTTCAACAAAAATGCATAGATTAAGGCGTACTTAAGTAATAAAAAGCACAAAATGAAATAATCAATAAAAGCCTTTTTGAAGACCAGCTTTTATTCAAATGTACTGGATTTAGATGTGTGACGTAGGTTATTTCGAGAGTTACAGATTAAAAAGCTGGTCGCTTTTGTATTCGAACTGAAAACTTCACGCGACAAACTTTTGAATCTATAACTCACGGAATAACCTACGTCACACATCCAAATAAATTATTTTTAACTTTTCAGTGTATTTGAATAAAAGCTTGTCTTTGAAAAGGTTTTTTATTAGTTATTTTATTTTTAATTATAATTTCCTTGGTTCTGAATATACGTATTACAAACACATTTTTGGCACCCCCATGGGTTCAATCATCTCACCCATACTTGTGAATTCTGTACTTGGTGACTTGGTAAAAGATGTTCTGACATCAATCCCCTTTGACATCCCGTTTGTTAAACGGTATGTTGATGAACTGATTCTTGCTGTACTAGCCGACCGAGTCAATGAGGCCTCCTTTTCATTTCAACAGCTACGACTGACACCTACAGTTCACCACTGAAAAGAAAGAACATCACAGCCTTCCTTTTCTCAATATTAGAATCTGCAGAGGAAATGATAACATTTTCCGTACCAAATGGTTTAGAAAACCAATATGTAGCAATAGATTCATTAGCTACCACTCATATCATCGCTTCATAAACAGAGTCATCAGGTTATATCATCCTTCCTACCGTTTGGAATGTCTGAGGGAAATGAGAAAATCCTAAAAGAAAACTCGTACCCAATAAAATTAATTAACAAAGTCTTATTTAATTCTGAACCACAACATAATTTAATTAATCAAACACCAATTAATATTAACCCAAATGTCAACAATATCACCACCAACAATGCGAATGATGATGTGCATCCCCAACCTGTTGACTGGACACTGCGGCCTAAGAAAACACCTAAACACCATGGGAGTACGCAGGGAAACCGTGGAGTGTAGGCTATGTGATGAAGAGGAGGAAACAGCCTCTCATATTTTCTTCGACTGTGACGCCCTAAGTAGTAGGCGACACAGAACCTTCGGAGAGATCAGCCCGGAAACAGGCATGAATCCGAAGAACCTTATCAACAGGCTTCTAAACCTAATTAAAGGCACAAACCTGTTTGAATGAGGAACCACTGACGACAGAGTGATACAATAGACCCCAGCTGGTCGCAGTGTCCAAGGAAGCTAAGTGCCAACCCTGTCTCTGGCTCGTCAGCTTCCAACCAACCAACCAACCAACCACCATCTCCAACCAACACTGTCCTTATATGTACAGTGTCACACATAAAGTTCGCAACATATGGAAGTGTTTTTTATTAATAGATATAAAGAAAATTTGACTTCGCAGTTAGTTTGTGTTTGAAAAATGAGTAAAAAACAGCCTCTTTCATTTTGTCATGTGCTACTCTAAACCTGTCGATTTTGAAATTTTTTTCGAAAATCTTTAAAAAATCAGTTTCTTTTCGAAATTTCGACAAATGCCATGAAAAAAAGTTGCTCAGTTTCGAATTTTATACATTTTTTCCAAATTTAGACTCTCCACTGTCACTTCGACTTTTTTCCATTTTTTTTTTAATTCTTGGAATCTTTCGCTCTACCGATTCGAAAAAAACATTCAAATTTCATAATTTTGATGAATACGAGAATTTAATATCATATCTCACCCAGAAAATACCCACATTGGCATGTTACCATGAAAAAAATGCAGCTCCAGAAATTCGTCTTTGTTGTTGCAAAGTTCATCTAGTTTTTTCATTTAACTGTGAAGCTCATTCAGATTTTTGAAGTATGGGCGTTAATATGTCAGTAATCGAATAAACGAATTTCCCTCCATTCTTATTACACTCGTATTTCTTTTTTTAATAGTTTTTTATCCAGTTTGATTATTTTTCTGACCAATAATACAGTTACAAACAAACCCGAGATATCATACTTTTCTGTAAACTTAACAATGACCTACAGTTTCATAACTATTCAAAAGACTTTCGTTCTAGCGATTTCATGATTTTAAACAATACAATACTTATGCAGCATCTCGGGAAGAAAATAGTACAATTGATCGAATCAAAATAAAATTTTCCCTTAGTGGGCTTTTGAAACAAATTTTTAGTTTTGGTTAATGTCAAATTATTGCGTTTAATAAATCGAGTTGTTTTGTGTACAGATTCTCCTACATATATAATTCACAAATAAGTTTTATGTACAATGTTATTCACACAAGACAAAGTGGAAATCGTTCTTTTATGTGGTGATTTTTTTTTTTTGTTCTGGTTCCCACGGAAAGGGATATCCTGTAATGTTCAGAGAACATCGTGGGAACCAAGGGAAAGAAGGTAGGAGTTGGTGTTCTTCTTAAATTTCTGGAGGTTGTATGCCTCGGGGAACACCTCCCTAGGCAATGAGTTCCAAAGCCTCGCTGTTCGTTGGATGAACGAGTCTCTGGAAAGTGATGTTCTGCAGGTCTCCAAAGTGACCACGAAGGGGTGTGATGACTGAACTTGACGGGTTAGTCTCGAAGAGACTGCCTAAGCAGGAACGATTGTTGATATTTCAGAAGAGCATCGCCCATGAAAATATCTATAAAATAGAGACAAATCGCCAACTTTTCTACGGTGTTCCAGACAAGTGAGCGAGAAAAATTAAAAAAATTGGAAAAAAGTCGAAGTGACAGTAGAGAGTCTAAATTTGGAGCAAAGGTATAAAATTGGAAACCGAGCAGCTTTTTTATTTGGCATTCTTTAAAATTTCCAAAAAAAAATATTTTTTGAGGATTTTCGAATAAAATGTAAAATTTGACAGGTTTAGAGTAGCACATGACAAGAGGAAAGTGGCTGTTTTCCACTCATTTTTCAAGCACAAACTATCTGCGAAGTCAAATTTACATTATATCTATTAATAAAAAAAACTTCCATATATTGCGAACTTTATGTGTGACACTGTATGAAACTACACCATACATTGGAAAATTCACACCAAAACTCAGTCCACAATTATCCTGTTAACATTCTCAATTTCGAGACAAAGGCTCAATATTGATTTTCTGACTGACTCAAATTTCCATCAGATCTTAGGTTTTTCATTGTATAGAAGATTAGTTTTTTGGTGTCAGCAGAAATATCCACATAAATTATTCTTGGCATGTATTTAAAATGAGTGATTCCGTTGGTCTTCTGAAAACAAAATGGAACAACTGGTCCAGAGATATTCAATTTCATTGCTAAATTCTCATCGATTGTCGAGCGTGTCTAGCCTTCATCTGAATTTTTTGTTTCACTTGAGGGTGCACTCCATATTGCTGGTACCATTCTCAACAACAGAACTGTTTTATCAACTTCATTCTCTCTTGCCCAAATGGGGTTAGATGTGTATTATCCAAATTATCTCTTGGAACATGGAGAAGACTGTTATATTTCCCTTTGCAACTATTTATCTCCCATCTTGTTTGTCATATGGCCCATTTGAATACATTAATTCAACTTATTATCTTCTTCATGTCATTGTTTTTCCCCATACATTATTCCATATTATGACTCGATTCCACCAAAATACACAACCTTTAGAAATCTCAGCATTTTTGTCAAATAAAAATCACTTCTTCATCAGAACATGCAAAATATTCAAGTAATGTTATTTTTTCCTTTGTATCTTCTGATATTTATATTTTCCACATTAGTACTCGCTCCTAGTTTTTTTAGGACATTCACCAGTAATTTCGGATTAAACAATTAAAGTGGAGAATTGACATTTCTCATCGTGATCACCAAGTTACTGACTGCATTTGAGAAAATAATTCCAAGTGTCTTCTCTTATATTGCTTATTTTCTTCACCTTGTCCATGAGTGACAGAACAATCCATTCAGGCCTGCCGAAGTTCATCTCAGGCATTCTGTTAGGAGAATTACTTGGCGATATCAAAAGAGTTCAACAGTTTCCTCGGCTTTTTCTCTTTCAGGGCTCTATCGAGAAGAATAAGGTTTTCCTAATCTGAAAGACTGAACTGCTTGGAAAAGCTATTGAATTCACCAATGATATTGGGCTAGTCTTTGAGATCCCCTTAGAAATGTGGGAGGTCTTCGACTTTTTGTCTCAATCACTCATTGCTTTCTGCAGTATTTGCAATGAATACATTGTCTAGATATATCGGAAAACATCTTTTTCTCCGACAACCACAGAAGATGGTTTTGGTTGGGGTGGTAGAGAAACGAATTTTTTCAAGAATGTCTATGTTATCGAAGTACTGTCCACCGGCACTGATACATTTTATGGTATTACTATATTTCTTGAACTCCTCAAACCAATTAAATATATGAAGTGGATTTCGATACGATGTACTTTTTTCGTGATTCTCTTCCAAATTTCTGATTTTTTCTATTATCGATTGCTTTAATTTTTGTTTTGTTTTTCTCCATCAAACCTCTTTTTGTTTTTTTCAGTTCTAGATTGAGCTCAGTATCTTTCCTCTTTGAATTTTCGGAGTCACGTAAAGTGTTGGAGGAGGTGTGAAATATCTCCAATAGAGTAATTTTATTCATATTGTTCAACTTCCAGCAATTCGAACCAACCGATTACAGAGATAATTTTTCCTGTATCACTTCAATAGTTCTTTTGCACTCAATTGGTATCACTTTCACCCCAGGAACAGCATTCAAACCAGGTTCAGCAGCTCCCATCTCTGCAAATCCCATCGGCAAGGCACCCTTGTTCACTCTATTACTTCCTCGCCATTTTCATCAAATGCTACCTTTGACAGATCTACGTAATTCCAGCCTGTCACTTGATAATAAGCTTCGTATATACAAGCAAATCATTAGACCAGCGATAACATACGCTTGCCCGGTATTTTGTAGCCTTTCCAAAACGCAGATGTCGAGACTGGGAAGGTTGCAAAACAAAGCACTCCGTATTGTTACAAATAGTAACAGATACATCCGGCTGGATGATCTGCGTGAGATAGCAAACGTTGAAAAGCTAGAAGATTTCATAATGAAAATATCAGACAAATTCTATAGATACCATATCCCTAAGAGTCCGCTCACAGCAGCAATCACTAACGTACGAGCCGACCAAAGAAGGAAGCATGGTGTTATCTATCAAAACTTAGAACTCTACAGGGAGTTAGAATAGGAATCAGTTTTACATTCGAACGAAACAAATAACAGTAAATAACCCAACTGGGTAATACCTTCTAAACATCATTTTCATTAGCTGGTTTTACTATTTTTTTCTAGATTAAATGAAGCATAATTACCAATACTTTTATCTTATACCTAGTTTCCAATTCTCAGACAAAAAAGAAAGGCGAAAGACGCATAAGCCTAGGCAGGAGGCGTCTAGAAATTATTAACCAACCAAACATAACAACGCAAACGAAATCGTAAGGCACCTGTTATCACCAAC
The DNA here is from genome assembly GCA_018342105.1 of Gonioctena quinquepunctata. Classification (NCBI taxonomy): domain Eukaryota; kingdom Metazoa; phylum Arthropoda; class Insecta; order Coleoptera; family Chrysomelidae; genus Gonioctena; species Gonioctena quinquepunctata. The sequence continues at coordinate 46,784 of JAFIRS010004622.1, forward strand.
AGGGGCTGTCCCTTCGCCCCATCAGGAGGGCAAGGAGACAGTCAACAAGTCCCCAAACAAAAGCCACTATTTCCCCCCCCCCTTACCACCCACCACCCGAAGGAGGAACCGGAAAATGGAATGTACATAATGTAAATAGTAGTTAGTTTAGTTATGTAAGACAAATGTGTAAATAATAACAATAAATACTTTTGGATTGGATTTGGATCTATAGCGCGTTCTCGTGTTATTCGGAGGGCCAATGTGAGTTTTCTTATGGAATAAACACTCTAACTAAGCTTTCTCCGTTATTCTGTTCCTAACTTGACGTAACAAAATCAATAAAATTCAGATTATATGAGAAATTCTAAATTCATCAAAAGTCGAACATTGCAATTATACAGTGAGTCTTCAACAGAAGCCTACTCTTACTGTCTCTAGAAAATATGTACATAATCCAATTGGATGAATGAACTAAGCCTCACACATAGCGAGCTTGGTGGTGAAAATAGAAATATGAAGTATAACTACACGAGGTCGTCACGAAGTTTGACTCCCTTCACACAACGAAAAGTGAAATCGAACCAAAATCAGAAAAAATACTCTTTGGCGAGTCTTTCGGTATTTTAAAATCCGGTCCGAATGTTTCAGTACATGTGGTATTTATTATTTCTCTCTCGTTTTCAACCATTGTCAACACTTGTAAACCTTTAGATGAATTCATTGAAATCCGAAACGTTGGAAGGAAACACTTTATTCATTTTTCGGATACAACTCGAAACAAATCCTCTGAGAAAAAAGTTGACATTACATTTTTTCACACTTTTAAAAATATTATAGATTTTTTCGTATTTTTCAATGGACTAACTGTTCAAACGAGTTACTTCCTATGCCTGTTTTGACTTCATGGCACTCATTGCCAGGAAATATGTATTTTCAGTTCATCCCCATTTCATCAGAATTCCTTGAAAGCGTGGGCAGTCGGGGGACCCCGTCAGGAAGTTCCTTTACGCGGCTAGCATTAGGTGTTGACTGGTAGAAATCGTCACGTGATACCAAGCAATACTATACCTCTATCAAATTGAGGTGCCACATACTCAATGTAAATCATCAATCCAACTCAGGCATACAAAAAAAAGAATGCATGTTCAAAAAAGAATGTAATCATCTAAATGCACGTTATATAGTTCCTCAATATTCTTCCCTCTGAACGGTGACGTTTTCTATTCCATCACATTCAATTGTCATACTAGAGCCGGCAAACCTACGTTATTTTAGAAAAGTTGAAATTTTGTGTATGAATAGTGTGAATTGTCGTTGAGAATGTATGCGTACTTGCTAGCTTAAAAGCGGGGCCCAGGTAGCAAGTACAAAAAGGTACATAAAAACATTACTCACCTACGTTAAAGTATCACAATATTTTGACAATTAATGTAGCAAGATAGCCAGGCGATCTAGGGCGCCAGCTTTAACAGATTTGAGCTCTGGATCTCGAAACGGGGCGTGGCCTGAAATCCCACCACTGACGGCTTTTTTCCCTTTGAAATTGAGAAATGACTTGTTTTGGGACGATATTCAAATCAAACAAAAATCAAAACAAATCATTTCTCAATTTCGAAGAGAAAAAATTGGTAAAAACCTTCAGGTGGTGGGATTCGAACCCACACTTTCTTTCGAGGTCCAGAGCTTAGATCTCTTATATTTGGCACCACTGTCTCAGTCTATTAAGTGTCAGAATATTAGCATTCTTCAACGTAGCTTTGCTAAAATGACTTTGGTTTGTCGGCTTTGGGATTTTGGACTATACCGGGTGACACAGGATATTGGGCCACGCCTGTAACTTCTGCATTCGTTAACGGATTTTTCTGAAATTTGGTGCAGTTATATAAGCAACCATTTCGGAATTGATCACATTACAATCCAATATGTCGGACTCCTGGTTTTTCTGAAAACGCCAGCAACTTTGTTTTTCCAAATGGAACACCCTGTATATTTTTACATATTCAAGTTCAGCAGGTCAAAACATGTCCAAACCTTATGTCAAATGTAATTTTTTTGAACAATTGAAATTAAAATTGTTTTTATATTTTACCTCGTGGATAAATGAGATTTGGTCAAGGCTATTCACAATGAGTCGCACATAACAGAGAAACTTATTTTGCTCTGAAAAATTATTTTTTGTGTCACTTACTAGTTAATCAACTCAGTCACATCACATTTTGATCAAAAATTCATTTTTTGCAAATGAAACCCCTATGGGACACCTACATGTCTCTCTAGAACATGCATTAAGGAAACAAATAACATATCATGTTTGTATTTCGGTGCAGTAACAAATTTGTATACATTAAAAAATCCACAACTATTTCATGAGTTTCCTTGCAGTTCGAATAATTTTTCAACCGAGCCGTAAGCCGTGGAAAACAACATAAGCTAAAACATTCATTTCTGCCTCCTCACTTACGATACATGTATTACGATCATCTCCATTGTTGGGTTCTTTTCGGAATCTTCTCTCCACCTTTTTGAAAAAGGTCCTTTGTGGGTGTCTTCTATGTGGGTATCGTTCAGCGTAGAACTGACAAGCGGCGACACTATTTTTAAGACATTCTCCGTGAATCAATAACATATCAACCTGTTCACTTCTTGTGAACCTACCTATAATTTTGATTTCCCATTTCTACTAATTCTCGGAAGTTAACTACTTTTCGAGAGTTGAGATGAAAGATGACAGCAAAACACAATTAGTTGACAAGATTCTGAAATGTTGTTTTCCACAGCTGAAAAATTATTCGAACTGCAAGGAAACTCATGAACTAGTTGTAGATTTTTAAATGTATACAATTTGTTACTGCACCGAAATACAAAAATGTAATGTAATTTTTTTCCTGAATGTATGTTCTAGAGAGACATGTAGGTGGCCCATATGGGTTCCATTTGAAAAACAATAGTTTTTGATCAAAATGTGATATGACTGTATTGATTCATCAATAAGTGACACAAAAAATGTTGTTTTTTTGTTATATGTGACTCATTGTGAATTGCCTTGACCAAATCTCATTTATCTACGAGGTAAAATGAAAAATCAATTTTAATTTAAATTGTTTAAAAAAAATGACATTTGACATGAGTTTTGGACTTGAACTTGAATATGTGAAAATATACAGGGTGTTCTATTTGAAAAAACAAATTTGATGGCATTTTCAGAAAAAACGGAAGTCCGCCATATTGGATTCTAATGTGATCAAATCCGAAACGATTGCTTATATAACTGCACCAAATTTCAGAAAAATCCGTTCACGAATGCAGAAGTCGCCCGATATCCTGTGTCACCCGGTGTACCTATATATCCTTTTTCCAAACTCCTATTTGTTATATAATATCAAATTGACGTGCCACATATTCGATGTTAACCATTAATCTAACTTCGAGATACAAAAAACATAAGAAATTATGTCCAAAAAAGGATATAATCATTCAAACAAACGTTATACAGAAATATAAATGAAACAAAAATATCTCAACGATAATATCTGACTTGTATTCGCATAGATATCCTACCGCTCATGTATCATTTTAAATTTCCCGCAAGCAGAACAGCACTTCGGATGGTTTCGTACACCTTTGGAATCATATGAGCAAGAGCTGGATGCTTATCACTCTCGTATATGTTGAAAAGAGACAGAGTGACAGTCGCAAGGAGAGAGCATAACTATTTTTTGCCACCTGACGATTTCTACCGCAAGCCGCGTAAAAGAACTTCGTTCCAAAAAAAAGTATCTTACGCAAATCATCCCTCTCCGATTTTATGTTATCTTCCCGATAAAATATGCCATTGTATCGATCTACGTCTTTTTTTCTTCTGCATAACCACTCATCGAAGAATCCCCATGTGGTAAAGTCCCCCTTCACCAGAGGACTGTCACATATTTCCTGTCGTTTTGTTTATTCCGATAGAAGCAGCCAATTTGAGTCGAAACCGTCGAAATGGAAATCGAAATTCCCTTTTCGATTTCCGCTTAAAGCCAAATTAGCCGTATTGGCGGGTAACGAATCGTCTTACAAATGGCCAATATCCTAACCAATTGATCACTGAAGGGGTTTGGAGAATTCGGTTTTAAACTTTTTTCTCTGTGGAATTGAACCGTGGCCAAGTTGGGTGAAAAATGAATTTTTATCCGAGTTTGTCTGATTATCCTGCCAATCAGTTTCAGGAAAACTTCCAAGATTGATGTGGATCTCTTCGGAAAGATGTAAAGAAGATTTATAATTCTCGAATATCTGTGAATTTTCTGGGAAATGTTATGGGTTTGTATGTTATGTGATTTTTCGCGATAGACAATGATGGAAAACATAGCAGGTAGTGAAGTTTTTCATCAAAAGATCAAATGCTTTGTTATGGATGCCCATTTATAATATTCTAAAGATGGTATGAAATACTCATCAAAAATATGAAACGAAGGTGGACATATTTCCAAATATGAATGAATTTGTTATTACTATTATTGTTCAGTAATGGAAGTTACAAATTCCTTCACGTTTCATCTTCCGAGTTCATATCTGGTTTAGTCAAAAATATGCCAGCCTCATTTGATAGCGGCACTCCTACCCCCCATTCAACAATGGACAATAACAACAAAAAGCTTCACTCAGATCATAAATGATATTTCATCGAAATTATTCAGAATTGAGACTTCAGGTTCGTATCAAGTGACATCCAGAATACAAAAGAATCTACTAAAAATTACCGTGGTTGAAAGTATTCATTTTTAGAACATATAGTAGCTGGAGAAATGTATTTCATTTACCATAAAAGAGAAATCATCCTTATTCAAATCTAGGAACACCAATCCTAGAGTATTCTTTCAATATTTCAATCACATTGGCGTATTCGTGCAATCCCACCAAATATTTTTCGGGGTTCCTTGCCAAATATTTTTTGCTCTACTCTGCATACTACATATGTTTCAGCATAATACATGTTTCATAATTTTTTTTGGAATGACTCAACTTGTCAACAGAGTATATAATCTGAAAGGAATGGAATCGTTTCTGGTGACTCTTGCAATGCAGCAAAAGCTTTTACTCCTTAATTTAAAAGCAAATTTGGGGGATAAAATAGTAGCAAAAACTATAATCTTATATTTTCTAGTGTTTGCAAATGCTATAGTTTCCATCCAATGCTCAACATCAGTTGAACACAGATTCTTTTTTAATAAGAATAGCAAGCAATTACTAGTCATGTCATATGTTTACCGAGCATTTCAAAGTCAAATCGATTCCAGTTACGTGCCACATGAACGACCTTTTTGCATGTTAGAAAACGCAAAGAATACCACGAGCGAGTATTGTTTACCAATCATAAGTTGAAAGAATTTATATCGATTTCATAAAGATAGTGTGGAATGGTCAGCAAATTGCTTCTTTGACGGAGTAGCAGAAACAAGGGGATGAGCTTTATCCAAGAAACAACAAATTATGATATTTTGGCGATTTGTGATCTCAAGTTTCAAAACTGAAGTCTTTGGGATTCATAGAACGAACTGTGAAGACTATTTTCAAAGTTTTGTCAAAAATTATGGAACAATAAAATGGATGGCTTATATTTTCTACTGGAAGGAAACTAGAATATAAACAATGTTATAGATTTCCGTATCGTAGGTTAATTTATTGTAACGACAAGCTAATAATGAAACCGACATAGCATGGAGACAAATATTGTTACAGAAACGGTTTTTGTAGTACCAATGTTCAAGCTACATGTAACTTTATGTGTGAATCTTTCAATGCACTTTATTGCAGAAGACCTAGATGCGTCATAGGTGGCCTGATTTCAATTTTTCAAAAAGATTCCGAGAGTAAAAGTGTTATTTCTACTGAATTAAACAGTCCTTTACAGTTTTATATCTTCTACTTATTCCAAAAGACAACTTTTTGTCAAAATTGACATCAGTCCACTACTCATGAATGACCTGATCCTATATACATGAATACAGAGTATACAACTGTAACTTAACCAATCAATAGAAATACACAACATCTCCCCTTTACATTGAATTTCACTCGGAATTTTATATTCATTGAATCTAATTCATTATAAAATCTCTGAATATAGTAGGAAGAGTAATATTACGTTTACTTCTGTAATGTTGCTGATTTTCTTCATGAATATGTGATGATGGCTCCTCACTTGATGTTGATATATTTTTTTTCATTTTCCAATGAACCATCAGCAATGATTTTTCCCTTCTCTGAGCCATTATCACATATATTTGTATGTTTACTCACTATATTGTCACCTTTTGAAACCCTCAAATGTATACTGTACCTTCTATACTCAGTTTCATCCGCATCTTCAACTATATAAGAACGTGGACTACTAGCTTTTTTTATTACTATGCCAGGCTTCCATTGATTGTTTTTTTTATAGTTATGTTTTGCCCTACATTCAATTCTTTCCTTTCTCTACAAACGTTGTCATGTTTGCCACTGCTTGTTTTTTCAATATTTGGGTATGAGCATCATCTAAGGACACTCTATTTGGTTTCAACAAATTGTCACTAACATATATTTTTGTCTTCAAACTTCTATTCATAATCAATTGAGCAGGTGATAAACCAATACCTTCTATGGGAGTTACCCTATGATTCAATAGTGCAAGATTCGAATCACAAGTTTTTTTTTAAATATTTTTTGCAATCTTAACTCCGCTTTCTGCTAACCCATTACTCTTAGGGAATCGAGAACTACTGGTCACAATATTAAAATTATATTCTCTTGCAAAATTTCTCATTTTGAAAGAAGAAACCAACATTATCAGAAACCAACAAATCGGGTACACCATGTGTAGCAAAACAAATTTTAAATTCATTTATAATTTCTTCAGCAGTTTTTTTTTTCATTGGGACAATTTCAAGACACTTTGAAAAATTATCAAAAATAATCAAATAATTTGACTTTCCATATTCACCAATATCAGCTGCAATTTTTGAGAATGGTTTATTTGGCACCTGATGTAGAAACAAGGGTTCCTCAACATTGTTAGTTTTGTATTTTTCACAAATTCTGCATTTTGTTACATAATCTTCAATGTCTTTATTTATTGATGGCCAGTAACACACTTCCCTAGCCCTACTTTTTGTTTTAACCACTTCGAAATGACTTTCATGTAACAAGCCTAAAATATAGCAATGTAATGAATATGGCACAACAATTCTATTATTGATGAACGTTATATTATCTATATTATCTATGACCTGTAACTCACTTCTCAAAGGTAGATACTTATTCAATTGACCATTTATTTTATAACCACAAGGCCAACCCTCTTCACAATATTCAATGATTTTATTCAAAATACAGTATTTCTCAGTTTTCTCTTGGAATTTTTTTTTTTTTTCGTCTGAAATATTCACAATAGAATGCACATTGTGTACAACTTCCAACATTGATGGATCATCCTCAACAAATTATTTCTTGAAATTTCTAGAAAGAAGATCAGCCACATGTAAAAAATTTCCAGGTATATACTTGACTTCCAAATAATATTTAAACAACTTCAGTTTCAATCTCTGAAGTTTTGCTGAAGTGATATCCGATATTTCTTCTTTATAAAAAACACCAAAGGTTTATGATCTGTCCAAACAGTTATTAGTTTTCTACCATATATGAAATCATGAATTTTTTTTAGCAATGTAATAGCTGACAATTATTTTTCTACTTGTGCATAATTAACTTCAGTATCAGTCATACTCCTTGAAGCAAAGAAAACAGGTCTATTTCCCTGTACAAAAACCCAGCATCTGCTTGAATAGTTATTTTTTTTTTTCATCAAAGTTTTTGAGCACAGGTGCTCTGGAAAGTAATTCTTTCATCACAATCAAAGCCTTGTTATGATAATCTGTCCAAGAAAAGGAAACATTTTTTCTCAATAAATCTCTAAGGCAGTTACTTCAGCTAGATTCGGGATGAAATTTCGAAAATAATTGAAAACTCCCAATATTTTTTGAAGCTCAGTTTTATCATTTGGTGGTACCATATTCATTACAGATTTCACCCTATCATCATTTACTTCCATTCCAGTTTCTGAAAACGTATGACCTAAAAATTCAACGCGCCGAACTCTAAATTGAAATTTATTCGGATTGAATTTCACATTCAACATTTTGGCCCTCTTTAAAACGTTATTCAAAAAGATATCAAGTCGTCAAAATAAATTATGTCACCCTGTATATCACCAAAGTTTTTATAGTTGACTTCTTGGAAAAACTCTGGAGCTAGACTTAATCCAAATGGAAGTCTCAGAAATTTATAATAGCCAAATGGTGAACTGAATGTACAAAATCACTAGACTTCTGATCTAATTCCACATTATAAAAAGCATCTTTTGAATCTAAAACAGAGAAAAAATTTTTACCCGTTAGTTGAGCACAAATTTCTTCAACTTTTGCTATCGAGTAATACTCTTTTTATAACTTTATTCAAATCACATGGATCTAGATACACTCTGAGGGTTCCTTTCGGTTTTTCCACAATTACCAAATTGCTGGCCCACTCAACACCCCCTAATATTTCATGGATGATTCCCTTTCTCTCGAGGTCTTCTGAAGTAGGTTTTTATTTTTCTCGAATAGTAATTGGGACACGTCGAGGAGGCCGAACAATTGGTTTTGCATCTTGCTCTAATACAATTGTACCTTTATCCTTGAACTTCCCAACACCCATGAACAAATCTTCATTAAGTTTCATAATTTCATTTTTTTACATTCTTGAACAACATCAAGTCCTCTTATCAAATTGAGATCCATACTTCAAGCCTAATAAAGGTACTGAACTAGTATTCACAACAACAAATTCTTGATTTTTGTTTATACCATTCACACTACAACACAAATTCGATATTCCCAAAGGTTTAACCTTGAACCCCCATATGTTTCCAAAATTACTTTCGTAGATTTCAGATTTTGGGGACCCAATTTCTCTAACAACGCCAGAGGAAGAATATTCATCTCTGCTCCCGTATCAAGTTTGAATTGTACATTTTTATTTGAAATTAAAATATTCTGATACCAAGAAAAATCAGAATGGTCTACCTGATTTGCAACTCTACATACTTTGAGAGTATCATTCACTATGCTTTCTAAGATGTCTCCCCGTTCAAACTCCTCTTGATCAAACTCCCCTTTGCCTTCCACAACCTCCAGGACAGTATTTCACACCTCGAACATTTCTTTCCAAAAGCAGGACACTGATACTTTCCATGTTTGGTGCAACACCTCGTACATATAAATTTGTCGCATTTTCCATCACTCCTTCTGTTTTCATATTTCTTCCTGTCCACAACATCTACACTTTTATTTTCTTGTATTATTTCAACATGCTCCTTTGTGACTTCACTACCTCGACATTTTTCAATCACTTTTTGCAACTGTAGGTCTTCTTCACTAATGAGCTTCTCTTGTAATTTTTTGTCTCTGATACACAATACAATTATATCTCTCAATATATCGTCAGAACAACATACTTTGAACTCCCAACTTTTCATAAATTTTCTGACATCCTGAATGAAATTGTCAACAGGTTCTGCCACTTCCTGGCTACGATTATAAAACAGAAACCTTTCATAAGGTATATTTTTCTTCGGATTCATGTAGGACTCAAATTGGTCAATGACTTTGTTATAATTCTTCTTATCTTCAACACTCATTTCGAAATCATTGAAAACATCCAAACCTTTTTCCCCAACCAAATTGACGAAAATTGCTACCTTGGTTTCATCACTTTCTTCCTGTTTGCCTGAGGCTACCATAAATATTTCAAACATTTGCTTGAATCTCTTAAAATTTTCTGCCAAGTTTTCTTCAAATTTCAGTGTTGGTGTGGTACTTTGAAAGTTTCCATTTTTTATTTAATTACTGTTTAATGAAAGTTCTATTTTGCCGATTCATCGCAGCGCCATGTTATGTTTACTAAATGAAACAGTCCTTTACAGTTTTATGTCTTTTACTTATTCCAAAAGACTGTTACAACTTTTTGTCAAAATTGACATTAGGCCACTACTCATGAATGATCTGATCCTATATACATGAAAACAGAGTATACAATTGTAACTCAACCAATTAATAGAAATACACAACAAAAAGTATAGTACTACCAAATTTTTTTTCTCATTTTGCGTTAAAATGTTGCATAACAGGTGAAAAATACTTGCAAACATGATCGAAAATGGGCCAGTGCGTGAAAGCGGCTGAGTAGTGGGGGTAGAGCAGCAGTCGCGGGAAGCGTATGTATAGCAATACAAGCGTGCTGCGATCGATATGAATCTGCTGCTCTACCCCCATTCCTGAGCCGCTTTCATGTACCCCTGGTTTTCGGTCATGTTTGCAAGTATTTCGCACCTATTTCGCAGCATTTCAACGCAAAATGAGAACAGTTATTTTGTAGTACTATACTTTAACTCCCGAAATCTTCTAGGAGAATTCAAATCGGACCACCTATGACGCATCCAAGTCTGCTGCAATAAAGTGCATTAAAAAAATCAAATTGCACTTATGCCAAAACTAAAAATCCAACAGTGCCAGTTTTTCACACACAAAGTATATATCAATCACCACTATGTCGTGGAGAGCCAGCTTCAAAACTTGAAAAATAGTGGTGTTATGAATTTTTTTTAAAACCCAGAGTTTTTCTCCGTTACTAATAATCCAATCGAGTTGTGCTAGGGCTCATTTCCTTTGCATTTTGATTCTCTACAACTCGTCGATTGAAAGTATCAAGATTTCTTTATTAGTTTCCAAGTTACAAGTCAAAAACGATAAGAAAAAAATGATTTCAATGTTTATAACAAATTTAGCAATGAATGTTTGGAGTAGGAACTACGTCTTTCGTATGATGTCACAGTCGATTTCCTGGTAGTATTTTTGTCACGAAAAAATATCTATTGATTGGTCTACCACTGTGGTGTTAAAGGTCGACAGAAGGTTATTAACGGCTATTGTTAATGAAATGACACTCAATGTCGAGCCCAGTGATACACCGTTCTCTAAAAAATGTCTTGAGGAAGTGTGGCTTCGAATGCGCACTTTCAGGGGTTGTTTTTTTCAGATAGTTTTCAATAAAAATTAAGAGATTACCGCGCAGTCCCCAATCATGAAGAGTTTTCAGGATTCCTAATCGCCATGTTATATCATATGCTTTTTCGATATCGAAAAAAACTGCTGCATTCCTGAACTGCATTCTCCAGAAGGACTAGATAATATGTTGTAGATCTGGTTTTGCGGAATTCCGACTGATATTTTGACAAAAAATTGTTTGATTCAATTTGTCAAATGAGACGATTACCCATAATTTCTACGGGGGATTCACTGATGCAAAGAGACTGGGCGGTAATTCTGAGATAACTTTGCGTTTTTTTCTTCTGTAGGGGGATGATGATAGCTTCTGGCCATTTCTCATAAAATACCCCATCAGGTATTTTATCTAATGGAAATATTTTTTTCTGGTCTTCGGGAAGCTTCGATATGAGATCATAGGAAATATTATCGGGGCCTGGGGATCATTTTTTAGTATTATTCAATTCATCATAAAGTTCTTGCATTGTAAATGGATCATTGTAGAATGAGTTGAATGGGGAGGAGAAATTCAGATCTGTTTCTGAATTATTTTTAATCTTTATGAAATTTTGGAAGTAGTTGTCAGTTGAGCTGAAGTATTGGAAGTGGTCAGCCAAATGTTCTGTTATAGTTTCCATATTGATTACTATCTTATCATTTACGTTGAGAGAGTTCGGAAGTGAAAAACTGTTTTCCATTAATTTGCATAACTTTGCCTTTCCGATCATGTGGGTTTTGGAGTAATGGAGGAGATATAACTTTGCCATGACTCTCTATTCCCTTTGAGATTTTCAATCTCTGTCCTAGCTCGGAGCCGTTTGGAATTCATTATATTTTCCCGTATTGGATATCTCTTTTTCTATCACGGCTGAAGAAAAGGATTCATTCCAACATGAAACTGTTTTATGTGTGTATCGCCCACTAGTCTGGAAAATGCTCAGTTCAGTTTTTGAGTGGGGGTTTTGAAGACTGCAATTCTGATTTGTATTCTTGCCAATTTGTTTCGTCAAAGCTTGATCAGAAAAATCCCGAAATTGTATGTTTGATTATTTCCTTTTTCGCGATTGTTTGGATTCATCAACCTATGAACTCTAATGATAAAAAATATGAAGTTCCAGTTCATGAGTGCATTGTGTAATATTGTAAGATGCTGGATTAGGATGATGCTCATTGAATATATCTGTTTTCGTTAACGAAACTAATTTGTAGAAAATTGTTGAAAAATTATTATGTATCTTTACCAAGGAAGGCAAATTCGAAATACGATAGCTTCAATTGAATTATATGAACCATTTTGGAAAGAAAAATATTCTTAATTGAATATTGGATAGATGTTTCTCGAAATAAATGTATTTTTCAGAAAAATATTTCTATTCAATATTGAATTGAGAATGCTTCCCTTTTCAACATGAATACCCCACAAGAGGTTAGTAGTGGTTTTGAGCCGGTTCTAGGGCACCACCCCCCCATGACCTTGACCCCCCTCCCCATGACCTTGACCCCCCTAGCCCCCCCAATTGCAGCCCTTTGCTTTGATCTTGACCCCCCCACTGTAACCTTGAGATGGGGAGGTTGAAGGTCGTGTATCATTGACATTGAAGTGCCCTGGTGATAGTGTGGTGTTTGCATGACCTTGGGGATTCATTTCTCGTTGACCTTGTAACGCTAGTCGAGGGGGAAAGGGATCGCGCATTCATTTCAGTATGCATGAGAGTGTGGTACATGACCTTCGAACTAGCATCAGCGTTACTATTCATATTCTTCAATCACCCTAACCACTGAGATGATTCATCAATGGGGGTGTGCACGGCTTTCGAGGGTCAACATCAACGCCACAGGTTTATTGATTTTTTCAAAGTCTTCAACAACTCTGCGATGATTCAAGGCGATTTATGACCTTGGACACTGCGTATTTGTATTATGAAATCGAATTCGATGGGAAAGGGATCGCGCATTCATTTCAGTATGCATGAACTAGCATCAGCGTTCTTTCATATTCTTCAATCACCCTAACCACTGAGATGATTCATCAATGGGGGGTTTGCACGGCTTTCAGGCCAACATCAACGCCACAGGTCTATTGATTTTTTCAAAGTCTTCAACAACTCTGCCGATGATTCAAGGCGATTTGCATGACCTTGGACACTGCGTAAAAAGGACTATTGATTTTTCTAGTATGTGTATTATGAAATCAAATCAAGTGGGAGGGCACACACTGGCACATGTCGACCTTGTTTATGAGAGAATCATTCCATGTAGGATTGAAGTTTGCTGATTTGGAAAATGGATTTTTTCAATTTGTCCTTGATTCTTGATGTGTTGCAAGATTGGTTTGGAATGTTTTATTGATAACACTCAGTGGGTGGGGGGGGTTTATTCCTTATAAAATGTTGCGTGAATTCGTTGTTAATCAGAAGTTATGTCTGAAACCAATGAGTTCCATATAGAATTGTGTTTATGAAACTCATACAAAAAATTTCATCATAATTGCTCCATTCAAATATCACATTGAGAGGGCATAGAATAAAATTAGTTATATCAACAATTTCTCAAAAGCAATCCCTAGCCCTGAAGATCACCATTTTCAGAGGTGCTTTTCTAAAACTTGAAATAATATTTATTCGTTAGTTTAAGGTTGCGCTTAAAAACGGAATAACGATTCTGGCAATGTTTGCAATCGCTATGGCATCGCGACGCTTCATTTACTTGCCAGACAAAGTTAATCCGACAAATATGCCAGACTAATTTTATAATATTTATTAATGTTTTTATTAATATTTCCTAAAGTAACTACTTTTGAAAAGATAACTTCAGAAATATTTTTTTACAATTTCAAAAATTCGGCAAAAATATTTTTACAATTTCAAAATTCGTCAGACTGATTTGCAATCGGTTTTATAACCTGCTTGTTTCAAAATACTCAATAATAGTATGAAAAAGATGAAAATAAAAGTATTAACTTTTAAAATTCGAAAAGGTGTCGAAGCCAGTTTCACCACGGAATTATTCAAGATCGTGAAAATTGGCAGCACATATCCAAAACATACATTCTCAAGAACATATAGATAAGAATCTCATTCAATGTTGTTTCTATGAAGTTGAATTGAAGAAAACACAAAATCTCAATGTTGGCGAGAAGATATTGAAGGAAATAGAGTGTTTGAGTGTTTTGTCAAGTGGCTGGGTTGTTTCAATGAAAACAATTCACAGATTAAAAAAAATGCGAGTGTTTAGCATTTAATGATATTTGGTATCGAAATGAAAAATATATTGTAAAATTTGTTTTATTATCATATAAAAAAAATCGTGAGGAAACAATATTACAACAACAAAAATCATATACAACATTACAAAAAAACATGTTTAATCACTTTCCTCAAAAGACAATTGTTCAGCTCTTTTGCCATTCTTCGAGAATTGATGTCATTGCATCATAAGGTTGGATCATTCAACCTAGCCATTTCTGCTTGCTTTCGAATGCTTTGTTGTATTTTCTATCTCTATCCACCCTTTGTTCGATGGCATCAGACTTCTTTGCATTTCAGCAATTCTTTATCCATTTTATACGCGACTGCAACTTCTTTATCTAATTCTTCATCAGCTTGAGCACATTTGGATGGTATTTTGGATTCCGATCTTACGTTTTGCAATATTTCTCTGCTAATTAAAATTTCGGTGCTTTCATACGAACCCAGGATCCAATGGCTGCGGATGTTTTTCGAAGATGCATCCTTTTTTCCGATCTTCCCTTAGCTTTGGAGGGCGATGTCGCGATTTCGGGTACTCGGCGGAACTGTTCAAAAGCAGCATCTTGTTTTAGAGTTCAGTGGTGGCGGTGGGGAAGGTCAAGGTAGATCTCCTCTTTCGTTTTGGAGGCTGGACCTAAATACCTGAAGAACTTGGATGACAGGACCCTTTTTCAATGATTTGGTCAGGAATAAAGACCGGGTGGAGAACTGGTTGGCTTGAGATTAGAAACATCTTGAGATCCCCACCTAAACCGCACTTATAAAATGAATTCATCAATATCAAAATTCAAATCAATCTCATCGTCCTTTTTTGATGCTGCTGCTACCAACACTGCCTGTTCGTCAGCGGTAAGTAATTTTCCAAAATACTAATATCTTGGATTCATCGTAGTTATAAACTTTCAAAACCACCACACGTACTACTCGTCGCCCGAAAAGTGTTGAGAATGATTATGTAAAAAAAGTCTCACTTTTAAATATTTTCCAACACCCCACCCTTTCCCCAATACTGCAGTGTGCACTTGCCCGCGCACCCGTCGATGTAAAGTGACATTGCTTCCTATCGAATGGTTTTCAGTTGACTCAAAATCAAATCACATAATCTCCCCCCCTTCTCCCCCCTACTGCAGTAAAAGTGCATCATCCCCGATTCGATGTCGAAGTGAGCTTGCATTTCTTTCGAACATTTTGGCCCCTCAAAAAAAGGCCACCCCTTGCATTTCAACTAAAAAATAATCAAATATTGCATCTTATTGATATAGTATCCACTTTTGCGAGTTAAAATGATTTATAAAGACCGATATGAAATGTGGACTTTATTTCTGGAAAATATAAATTTGCTATTAGCTCATGGAAATTGGATTAAAACCGCGAAAAAAATTTTGAATCAAAAACGATGATGAAATGTCAGGTTGTACATTATTCGATAATTTATATATGCGTCCACTTTTTGTCAATTTTATCACAAATCAAAATTATTATTATTGCATGTACATACATCCTGCGGTTTTATCAAAAAAAAAAAAGTTCCCAATATCAAACATTCAACAATAGTAGTAGTATCGCAATAGCATACTAACGTTTACGGCAATATGGATGTTACAAAAAGTGATTCAAAATCATCCAAAGAGAAATAACAGCAACCATTCTTAAACTTGTTATTTTGGATTAGAAAAAACATATTAATTAATAATCAAAATACATGAATTCCATAATCACTAAAGTTCGTATGATTTTAACCCTCTTGTATATCACAGAAAATATTTTAAAACAACTTTCGGGGAAAAATTACAAATTCCAAATTTCATAATCATTTTTTGACTGTGGGCATATATTTGAATGAATATAAGGATTTGATATGTAAAAAAAGTGATATGAACTTTGATAATGACAATATTATCTTTCATTGAGGGTTTCTGCTTATTATTAATTTTAATTTGGAATGGAAAAATATGAATATATATTACTCGATTGGACTGACCTTTAATCTTGCTATTATCAATTGTCGACTAATGCTGGTTCGTTTCATTCTATTCTTGATATTATGACATAGAAAATATGATGTTGTTTTCTAAATTTCTTGATTGTGAGAATTGAAAGGTTTATATTTTTTACGAAATAAGAAGTTGATTCTCGAATCGAGGTGGGGGTCTATAGGATTTCAGTTGTAGTTACTATTTCTTGTTTTTTGGTTCATAAGATCCTTTGATATGTGACACAAAAAGTGATATGAACTTGGTTTGGGCATTTTTTCAATTATGAGGAATAATGTTGGAGTTCAGTAGCACTATTGTAGGCTTTGCTCCCATTGTATTTTAATGATATTCGAAATGTGAAAAATGTAAAATTAATTATTTCTAATTTATTGGAGGGAATTATAGATATTTCTATTATTATTAAAAAAAAAACTAATAAATAATATTACCTCTTACTGGAAAAATTTGATTGGATATTTACACATATCAGAATGTTCGATTGAATAGTGGCGTTTCATGTATCATAGAAGGAAAAAAAAATACCGCAAAATTATTGATGAAAATTATGAACACGCCAACCTGATCGAAAATCGATAAAACTTCCTACATGACAAAAAAAAACCATTTCATTCAAAATATTTCCACGAGGAGTCGACAATTTCAATTCAAACTTTGAACATTGACGAAAAAAAATAAAAGTTTTATGAAGTGACAGTCTGAGGGGAACATATTTCAGAAGCTTAAACAACGAATAACAAATAGAATATCAAAATTTTCCCATTGCTTTGGAATAATCAATGGAAATATATTACATTGAATGTATTTTTAAATTTAGGTAATTCCATTTATTTCTTATTATAATATTCAGTGAGCTGTGACTAATCGTATGAAATATATTGCTAGTTGATTTCGAATAATACTAGCGATCAATGATTCATATTTCCCCGATGAAAAAAAGGGCACATTAACAAAAATATTGAATTCTACACATAATCATATTATGTCAACTCCCTAAAACAATTGTTCTGCACAAGTCTACTGAAAATAATACATATTATTCGAAATCACTAAAAAAATTGTTTTTGCACAAAAATTTGTGGAATATATCACTGTAAAAATATCTGCCTAAAAAACGATGATTCAACACTGAACTATATCGATTTCTGCTAAACTGAGACTGAAAAAGGACTTTTTTCATTTTATTTCCAAAACTCAATGAAATAGTAATTCAATGAAGGGAAGGTTGGGTTCGAAGAAGGTGCGTTGACCACCATATCTAATTGACGAACCTATTGGCAATTTTTTACCATTGAAGTGAAATGCAATTTTTCAATATTTTTTCAAAGCGGAAGGGCGTTTTGTCACATACATATTGAATGGATTGTTTTTCAACTGGGGTGGAAATATGAGGGTTTGGATAAATAATTATTGTTATTTTCATTAATTTTATTCCAAGATATGGATAGAATGTGTTTTGATATGGTAATTGCATCAAGAATTAAAATCCATTTGTCATTTTTCCACATAACTCAATATTTCAGTAGATTTGTCATGAAAACTCAATGCCAGAGTTAAATTTTTTTTCACATCATCAAACGACTTCATCTTTGGGGAAGCAACGTTTCAAGAGTGGTTGTTGTCATCTTCATTGATATGGAGCTCAAACTTCGATGGTTGAATATCGATTGATTTGATCCAATACTGCTTGAAAATGTATTCGGAAACTAAACAAAAAATTGTTAATATTTCCTTGATATTATAATAATAATTTGACTTACTTGTAGAAATATTCCAATGAAGAGCTGTTGAATCATTTTATTGAGGAACTATCTCCATAAATCACATATTCTAACGAAAAAAATTATTTTTATTCAATGAAATTGAATTCGACAAGTTCGAGTCCCGAACTAGATGACTTTGAACACTTTGCCCAAGTATTTTTTGGTTAGCCAAAATTTAAATAGAATATTATTATCATCATGTAATGTCATTAAAAAAATACACTCACTGAATTGACTTCTAGTTGATGTAGTTCTTTTGATGACTATAATCCAACTAATTTTAGAACACATCAAAGGGGTCAAGTCAAATTGAAAAAAAGACTTTTTTTCTTTGAGTTGTTAGAGTTATTTCACTTTAAAGTAGTGGGGGGTGTTTTTTCCTCCCCATAAAGGATGGATGGTGGTGAGAATTCAAAAGTGTGTGATTTAGCCAAAGTGGTAGTTGAGTTAGTGTATTTTTTTCAGTGTGAATAATTTATATATAATATATATATATAATATATAAAAGAAAAAGAGAATCAAGGAATAAACGAAGTTCAAAGTTACTACAATCACATTAGCGTTGTTTAAAATTCTATTAATATAAATGTGTCTCTGTATGGTGTGACAGAATATATATATATATATATATATATATATATATATATATAATTATGTATATATATAAAATTTACCTGTTCTTACTGAAGTAGATTTGGAAATAATCAGATCAATAATTGTAAAAGGTGAAAATTTTAGAACAAAAAAACAATATTTCCCTTCCAATAATAAACCTTCATTATAAAATATCACCTTTATCCTCCATTGATAAAACGATTTTTCAAATTACAGAAAAAATTTGGGTGTCATTCATTCAAACGGGGCCCAAAAATTTTAAACCAATTAAGATAGTGATGGTTTGCATTGCCTTTTTCGATCATTATTTGGGAGAAAAAAAGGCCAATTTGAAAAGAACATGAACTCGGTGAAATTTCCCCCAGAACCTTTTTTATCTCCAAATTTATTTAAAATTGAGAAAGTGAGTTTAAGTAAAATATAGATATTTTTTTTTTTTTTTTCTTTTTTTTCAAAAATTTATTTTGTGTAAAATGGAAACCCCCCATGTTTTTTAATTTTTTTTTTTCAACCTTTAAATTGGCGTTTCATCGTTTGATCAAAGTCTGGTATAATTTATCCAAAAAGCATTCCCACTTAATACAGGTTGGGGGGCCCCCCAAATTATGACTGAATGTTTCTTCGATGAAGATGAAGTTGAAGGTGTTCCAAAAACGAAAGGGGACTTTTTTTTTGAAATTTGGGAAGGGATATGGATTTCCGGAGAAAGGTCAAAGCATTGAAAAGGTACCAATCTTTCCCCACCACCTTTAAACATCCCGAAATAGAACGCCCCTATCGATGATGAAAAAAAGGGGAAAGATCATTGAATTGAGAAATAAAAAGAAAAAAATTTAAAAAAAAACCCAAATTTCCCTTCTTTATTTATTTATCAATTCAAATAAATCAGTTTCTTCTAACCAATCTTCATCAAAAGGGTTTTCAGACCCTTCCTTAACTTTCTTTCCCCCCCAAAATTTCAATAATAACCCCAAATTTGGGGGTTTTTAAAAAACTTTTGGGGGAAATTAGAAAAAAAAATATAACTTTTGGATTGCAAAATTTTTTTCAAAAAAGGGATGGGGCAAAGAAATGGGAAAAAAAATTTTTTTCCTTTTAAGCAAGGTTTTTTTCATAAGGTTTTAAAAAAGGGGGGGGGGGTCCCCCCTTTTATACCGAAATTTTTCTGGTCCCTTTTTTAAAAAAATTTTTTTATATTAAAAAATATAAGTTAAAAAGCATATAAAATAAAATAAAAATATAAAGGGATAATGGTAAAATTTTATATATATTTATAAACAATTTCATTATGGAAAAAGTAAAAAGATGAGGGTCAAAAGTTTTGCTTCTTTCCCCAAAACCCAAACAAAAATCAAATTTCAAGAAACTTTTTAAAAAACAAAATTTCGTTTTTCAAAAAAAGGGGGTTTTTTCAAAATCATTGAAAACCCCAAAAAAGGGAAATTGCCAAAAATTTTAACCCCAAAAAAAAAGGGTTTAGGCTTACATTCGGGAAAATGCAAAGGAATTGGGGCCAAAAACCCCCTTATGTTATTTTTTTAAAAGAAAAAGAATATAAAATTTTTTCATATTTTTTTTTTGGGGAAAAACAAACCCAAAATTTTTTCTATCTTTCATATACCCGGGGTTTTTGAAATTCAAAGGCCGCTGGCAAAACCCAAAAACCCCCATAAATTTCAAAAAGAGAAATTTCGGTACCCCATTCAAAGAAATTCCAAAAAATGGGTTGAAATGCCGGGGTATCAGTTTTGGGGGCCTTTCACGATAAAAACAAAAAATGTAATGGATGATATCCAAAATTTGACGGTTTGACAAAAATTTATATCCTTCGATAAGACTTAAATCATTATTGGGGGTTTTCCCAATCACTAAAAAAATGGGCGACGTCCCCCACGTTATCGACGGGCGATATGGCGTCGACAGGGTCCGGGCGCCCCAAAAAAAGTCGACATGCAAGCTTTTTTAATCATATTTTTTTACGAAATGAAAAAAAATTTTAAAAAATTTTTTCATTATCATATAAAACTCGTGGGGTAAGGAAAAAAAAAAAAGCAAAACAAAACAAAACTAAAATCATTTTTTTTTTAAAAAATTTTTCACCGGGTTTTTTAAATTTATTGTTTGTGTTTTTTTTAAAAGTTTGATCGGGATGGATTCTTTTCATCGATGAAGACGAAAAAATATTAAGGGATATCCTTTGGTTGAATTTATCCTTGATTTCTCAATTTAAAAAAATTTTATTGCATTGTCGGGGTTTCCCCTGTCGTCGATTTAAAACCCCCCCTGATGGGGGGTCAAAATTAAAACCCACAGGCATCGCGACGTTATTTAGGCGTCGAAATTTCCAAATCTTTAGGTTTTTAAAAAAAAATTTTTTTATCGAAATGAAAAAAAAAATTGTGAAATTGGTTTTTTTTTCATATAAAAAAAAAACCCGGGGGGAAAAAAATAAAAAAAAAAATATCAAATTCAACAAAATCCTATTTTAAACATTTCACTTTTTAAAACAAAATTTTTTAGTTTTTTTTCATTCTTTGGTTTTCCCCATGGGTGAAATGTTGGGATGATAGTATGGATTTTCCTTAAATTTGAAGAAAGAAAATGTAATGGATGATATCCCAAAGGATTCCCCCATTTCTACTCTGATTTTCAACCAAAGACTAAAATTTATTGCCTTCGTCAAGGTCACTACAATGAATACGTCGACTTTTTGGGGGCGTCATCCCATTTTTCCCCCATGGCGTCGAAGGCATCCCGGGGGAAAAACAATGAATGATTTGGGCTTTGGTTTTTAAACCAAAAGGGGGACGAAAACCCCGGGAAAAAAAAATCATCCATTACATACTTTTTGTCTTCATCTTTTGGGAAAAAATACTGATCATCCCCCTTTCCCCCCCCCTTCCCCAAAAAAAAAAAAAAACCTTTTGGGGGTTACTTTTTTTTAATTTTTTGGCGTTTTTTTTTTTCCCCCCAAAGTTTTTTTGATAATAAACCAATTTCTAAAAATTTTTTTTCAACCCCCCTCCCCAAAAATTTATTAAAAATAAAGATGTTTTATCACTGGGAAAAAACCCTTTTTTCCCCCCCTGACGTGCAAAAGGCGACCCTTTTAAGGGAAAACCTTGGGGGGGGGAAACCCGGGGGTTGGGGTTTTTTTTGGGGAAATTGGGGAAAAAAAAGGGTGGCCCCAAAAATTTTTATATCATCCCCCAAAAATTTTTTTATCTTCATCCCCAACCGCATCCCCTTTTAAAAAAATTTTTAAAATTTTAATTTTAAAAACCAAAACCCAAAATTTTTTTGTTGTTGTATTCACCTTTTTTTTTTTTTTTTTTTGTTTCCATTTTTTCCCCATGGAAAAATTTAAAAAAATTTTTCTTTTTTTTTTATTTTGATAAAAAAGTTAAAATTTTAAAACTTGCATGTCGGGCCCCCCCCATAAAGCCGGCACCCCCCGACCCATATCGGCGCAAAAAAATGGCAAAAGTACGTTATTTAATTTTGGGAGGGGGCCCACGAAGGAAAAAAGTTTATTTTTTATCGGTTTTTTATCCGGGAAAACTGTCGAAAACCGGAAAACCCAAAATATTTTGACCCCCCACCCCATGACGGGGAATCCCGGGATTTCACCCCCATCATTTTTAAAAAATTTTTTTTTAAAGTTTTTTCCGGGGGGGAAATTCCAATTTCCCCCCTTTTAAATTTTTAAATTTTTCCCCCAAAAGGTTTTTTGGGGCCCAAAAGGGGGAAAAAGAAAAAAACAATATTTGTGACGTTCCAAAAAAAAGATTGAATTTATTCCGGGGTTTTTTTTCTCTAACCCCCGAAAAATTTTTTTGGGGATTCCCCAAAAACTTTCATTTTCGAATTTGGAAAAAAAATTTGATTGGTAACCCTTTCATATTTTGCCCGATTCAATGACTTTTTTGGGTTTTTAAAAAAAAATGAAAGTTTCTATCGTAAAGCTTTTTTTTTGGGGGGTTTAAAAACAATTTTTGCCCGGGAAAATTTTTCCCATATATTATATTAAAAATTTTTCCTTTTAAAATTTTTTATATATATATATATATATTAAAAAAAAAAAAAGGGGGTTGGCCCGGGGGAAAAATTCTGACCGGGGAAAAGGGCCCAAACTTTCCCCCTTTTAAAAAAAAATGAAAAAAAAACCAAATCTGTTCTCCAAGGGAAAAATTTTTTCCTTTAGCCTTTTAAAAAATTTTTAAAAAAGTCGTTGGAAGGGTTTTTTTTTTTAACCTGGTTAACTGGTTAAAATCCCAATTTTGAATTTTTTTTGAAAAATTTTAAAATGAAGTTTAAAAGGGGGGGGTTGAAATAACATGATCGGTTTTTGGTTTTTAAAAAATTTTTATTTTTTGAAGATAAAATTTTAAAAAAAGAAATGGGGGGTTGGTTTTTTTTCCTTTAAATTTTTAAAATTTTAATTCAATGAGTCATCATTTTTTTCATCTTTTATCGTATGGGGCGGGGTTTTTTTCCGAGGGGTATCAGGTGGAGGGAAAATTTTGGGGGTATCCTTTTTTTGGGGGGGCCCCCTTCCCCAAAATTTTCCAAAAACCCCCCAAATTTCTAAAAGTACCAAAAAAAAATTTTAAACGGGGAAACCCCTTTTTAATTCTCTTCTGAAAAATTTTGGGTTTTTTTATTCCCCCCCATTTAAAGGGAAAGGGTTTTTTAAACCCCCACTTTGATCAAACTTTGACTTGGAAGGTAAAATTGAAAAAGAAAAAAAAAATTTTTTTAAAATTTTTTTTCCCTCGGAGGGGGTTTTTTTGATGTCTTCCAAAAAAAGGGGTTTTTTTTAAAAAAATTTTTTTATTTTTAAAAAAAAAAAGGTTTCCCCTTTTTTTCTTTTAAAAATCTTTTTTATGTTTAAAAAATTTAAAAAAATAGAAAATGTAAAAAATTTAATTCCCCCGGGGGGGGAAAATTTTACCAGGTTCATGCTGAATCTTCTGGGGAAATTTTTAACCTTTTTTTCCCCAAAAAAAATGGGATCTTTAAAGGCAAATTGATGCAAAACTTCCCTCTTTGAATTTTGGGTTTTTTTACCTTTGGGGATTTGGTGACTTCTAAAACCGAAAAATTTAAAAAATCGTTTTTCGGCGGATGGGTTTTTGAACTTTTTTAATTTAAAAAGGGTTTTTTTTTGGAAGGGAAGAATTTTTTTTGTTCTAAAAACCTTTTTCCAATTATTGATCTGGTTATTTTAAAAATTTGTGGAAAAAAACCCCGTTTTTTTTTTTAATTAATTTTTAAAAAAAATAAATTTTTAAAACCCCCCCAACCCCCCGCAATAAAATTTTTTAAATTTTTTAAAAAACGCCTAAGTATTGGGGAAAGGAATTTTTCCTTTTTCCTGAAAACCCTTTTTTTTTTATTATTAGTTTTTGGAAAAAAAAAATAATCCTTAAAACCGGGGGAAAAACCCCCGAATTTTTTCCCCCCCTCCTTTTTGGGCCCCCTACTTGGAAAAAATTTCCCCAAAAAAGAAAAATTTTTAAACCGATCTTTTTTTTGGGGATTATGGGCTCAAAAAATTTTCATCAACAGAAGTTCCGGGGGTTTTTTTACTTACTGAATAAAAATTTTTTTTTGGGGGCCCCTTAAAATTTTGGGGGGAAAGGCTAAGGGTCACAATTCGGGACTCGAAAACCAATTTAAATTTTTTTTAAAAAAATTTTTTTTTTTTTAAAATTGGGGGGATATTTAAAAAAAAAGGCCCCAAAACCCTTTAGAATTTTTAAATAAACCAAAATTTTTAATTTTAAAAAGGGGGGAAATTATTTAAACAATTCTTTTTTTTTTTTCCCCAAAATTTTTTAACCCATTTTTAAAAAAAACCCCCCAACCCGGGGACTCTCTTCGGTGAACCCAACCCCAAAAAATTTCCCCCAAAAAATGAAAAAACCCAGTGTATTGAAAACCAACTTCCCCATTTCAAACCCCCAAAAAATTTTGGGGTTGGGGGAAAAAAAAAATGAAGGGGGAAAGATTCTCTGATGCCCTACAAAAAAAATCTTCCTTTTTAAAAAAAAAAAATAATTATTTTCCCCCCTATTTCCCCCCGTTTAAAAAAAAATGTTAAAAAAACGCCGGGGCCTTTGAAAAAAAAATATTGATAATTGCATTTTTCCTTTTTTAAAAAAAAAAGGTCAACCAAAAGGTTGAAATTTTTCCCCAACCCCTTCCCCCTTTTTTTTTAATTTAAAAAATTTTTTACATTTTTGGGGGGTTTCCCAAAAAAAGAAAAATTTTGTTTTTAAGAGAAATCGATATTAATTTGAAAAATTGGGGGTATTTTACGGAAAAATTCCCAAAAAATTTGTGCCCCAAAATATTTCGACAAAAAATTTTTTTTGGGGGTTTTTGCCCGAAACCCAATTTTTGGGCCTTAAAAAATTTTTGATAATTTTAAAAATTTAAAAGTTTTTTTTTGAAACCCCCAAAACATTTATGAATTATCGGGGAATTGAAAAATTCCCCCCAAATCAACCCCCTCAGTAATAATTAAAAAGGGTTTTCCAAATTTTAAAAATTTTTTAATCATGTTTCCCCCCTGTTTGAGAATTTTCCGGGATTTAAGAATTTTTTTTAAAAATTTAATTTTTGGGGTAAAAAAAGGGAAAAAAAAAGGGGTTCGATATTGCAAAATTATGGCTAGACTTATGGGAAAAATTTTTAAAAATGGTGGTTGAAAAAATTCCTAATCTTCCCTTTTCAAGGGTGTATATGGGGATCTCTTTCCTTTAAAAATTTTTTTTATTATGAAGTTGGCCCGGGTTTTTTATCTATCGAAATCATTCAATGTAATATCTTTTGATTATTCCGGAAAAAAGGGGAAAATTTTCGGTATTTCCCCCTTTTTTTTTCGTTTTTTTATGGGTATTCTGAAATATGTTCCCCGGGCTGTCCAAAACCAAAACTTTTTTTTTTTCGTCAATGTTCAAAGTTTGAATTGAAATTGTCGACCCCCGTGGAAATATATGGAAAAAATGGTTTTTTTTTCATGTGGAAAGGGGGGTATCGATTTTTTTTTCGGGGTTTTGGGGGGTTCATAATTTTCTCAATAATTTTGCGGTATTTTTTTTTTTATGATCATGAAACCCTCCACTATTCAATCAAAATTATTCTGATAAAATTTTTAATACCCCAACAAATTTTTCCCCAGTAAAAGTTTAATATTATTTATTAATTTTTTTTTAAAAAATAAAAATCTATAATTCCCCCCAAAAAATTAGAAATAATTTTTTCATTTTACTTTCGAATATCATTGAAAAAATTTGACCAAAAAAATTAAAAAATTTCTAAACCCCAACATTTTTTAAAAATTATAAAAGAAAAGTTCATATTTTTTTGGTCCATATCAAAAATCTTTTTAAACCCAAAAAAAATGAAATAAAATTTAAACTGAAATTGGGGGACAATGGGTTCGAGTCAACTTCTTTTTCGTAAAAAAAATCTTTTCAATTCTCACAATCAAAAATTTGAAAAAATCATATTTTCTTGCCCTAATTTTTAAAAAATGAATAAACCCCAATCCTCTTAGTCGAAATTGATTAGCAATGATTGAGGGTCAGCCCCAACCGGTAATATAAATTCATTTTTTTTCCTATTCAATTAATATCATGAAGAAAAACCCAAGAAAAGGTAATTTTTAAAAAATTTTCAAAGTTCATACCCTTTTTTTGGTTCATTCAAATCTCTATTCATTCTTTTTCCCAAAAAAAGATTTAAAAATTTGGAATTTTAATTTTTTGCTGACAAGTTTTTTTTTAAAAATTTTTCTGTGATATCAAGGTGGTTAAAATATACGAACTTTATGATTAGGGAAATTTTATTTTTTGATTTTTGGGGGGTTTATGTTTTTTTAATCCAAAATAACGGGGTTTAAAAATGGTTGCTCTTTTATTTTCTTGGATGTTTTTGGGGGGAAAACCTTTTGTAACATCCATTTTTTCCCAGTAAACGTTAGTATGTTTTTTTCTTTTCTATATATTTTTTGAATGTTTGATATTTTTTTTATAAAACCCGGGATGTATTACATGCAATAATGAATAATTTTTTGATTTTTTGAAAAAATTTAAAAAAATTTGGCCAAAAATTATCGAATAATGTACACTTGACATTTCATCATCTTTTTTTATTCCATATTTTTTTTTTGCGGTTTTAACAATTTCCAATTTTCTATATTAAATTTTTTTTTCCCCGAAATAAAGTCCCTTTCTATCGGTCTTTATTTAATCTTAAACTGAAAAAATGTGATCTTTTCAAAGGGTTTTAATTTGATTATTTTTTTGGGGTTGAAATGCAAAAGGTGACCTTGTTTTAGTAAAAAAATTTCGAAAAAAAAGCAAGCCCCGACATCGAATCGGGGGGGATGCCCCCGGGGTGGGGAGAAATGGGGGGATTTTTTATTTTTTTGGTCAACTGAAAAAACCTTTTTAAAGGAAAACAATGTCACTTTTACATCGAATCCGGGGGCGCAGCGTGCCACCGATTTTGGGGAAAAGGGGGGGTGTTGGAAAAATATTTATAAAGTGTAGACTTTTTTTTCATTCATTCTCAACACTTTTCAAAGACGGGTAGTACGGGTGTGTGTGTTTTTTTAAAAAATTTTTAACGATGAATTCAAGATATTGGGGTTTTGGAAAATTATTGCTGACGAACTAGCAGTGTTTAAGTAGCAGCACAAAAAGAGGGGGGATGACGTGATGGTTTTAATTTTATTTGGAATTTTTTGATAAGTGCGGCTGAGGGCCAGATCTGCAAGATGTTTTTATTCTCAATTGCCAACCATTCTCCACCTGTGATCTCCCATTTTCCGAAAACCCCCGGGTCCTGTCATCCAAGTTCTTCGGATATTCAGGTAACCTCCCAAAAAGGAATCTAATTGACCCCTTTACCCCCCCCCCTCGAACTCTTAAAAGATTTTAAAGTTCAACCGAGTACCCGAAATCGTCGAAAAGCCCAAACTAAAAAGGGAAATCGAAAAGAAGGATGCATCTTCAAAAAAATTAAAACCCCAGCCATTGAAAACCCCCTTCGTATCCCCCGCAAATTTATCTCAAAGAAATTTGCAAAACGGAATCGATGGTCCCAAAAAACCACCCCTTTTTTTTCTCCAAAATGATGAAGAATTGAAAAGAAAATTAGCCGTATAAAATGGATAAAAATTTTTAAATCAAAAAAATTTTAAAAAAACAAAGGGGGGTGGGAAGAAAATACAACACCAATTTTAAAGCAAGCAGAAATTAAAAAGGGGCAAAATCCCCTGATGCAATGACCAATTTCGAAGGAAAAGGCCAAAAAAGGTGTTTTTCTTTTGGGAAAAAAGATTAAATTTTATATTTTTTTTTTGTAATGTTGTATATGATTTTTTTTTGTTGTAATATTGTTTCCTCCGATTTTTTTTATTGATAATAAAACAAATTTTAATATATTTTTTTTTTCGATCCAAATATCTTAAATGCTAAACCTCGCTTTTTTTTAATCTGTGAATTGTTTTCATTGGAAACAACCTGCCCTTGACAAACCTCAAACACTCTATTTCCTTCAAATCTTCTCGGCAACATTAAAGATTTTTTTTTCTTCAATTAACTTCTAGAAACAACATTGAATGAGATTCTCATCTAATGTCTTTGAGAATGTATGTTTTGGATATGTGCTGCTTTTCACGATCTTGAATAATTCCTTGAAACTGGCTTCGACCCCCTTTTCGAATTTTAAAGTTAATCTTTTATTTTCATCTTTTCATACTATTATTGAGTATTTTTGAAACAAGGGTTATAAACCGATTGCAAATCAGTCGGGAAATTTTTGAAATTGTAAAAATATTTTCCCAAATTTTTTTGAAATTGTAAAAAATATTTCTGAAAGTTATCTTTTCAAAAGTAGGTTACGAATATTAATAAAAATTAAAAAATATTATAAAAATTAGTCTGGCATAGTCGGTATTAACTTTTCTGGCAAGTAAATGAAGGGGGTCCGCGATTGCTAAACAGGTTCCAGAATCGTTATTCCTTTTTAACGCAACCTTAAACTAACGAATAAATATTATTTCAAGTTTTAGAAAAGCACCTCTAAAAATCATGTGATCTTCTAGGGCAAGGGTTGCTTTTGAAAAATTTTATATAACTAATTTTATTCTATGCCCCTCAATGTGATTTTTCTGAATGGGAATTATGATGAAATTTTTTTTTGATTCATAAAAAAACAATTCTTAGGGGGGGAACTCATTGGTTTCAGACATAACTTCTGATTAAAAAACCGCCCATTTTAAAAAGGGGAAAAAACCCCCCCCCCACAATGAGTGTTATCAATAAAACATTCCAACCAATCTTGCAAACATCAGAATCAAGGACAAATTGAAAAAATCCATTTTCCAAATCTAGACTTCAATCTCATGGAATGATTTCCCCATAAACAAGGTGAATTAAGAGTGTGTGCCCCTCCACTTGATTTGATTTCATAATCATCTAGAAAATCAAGTCCATACGCAGTACCAAGGTCTCAAATCGCCTTGAATCATCCAAGTTTTGAAGACTTTAAAAAAAACAATGGGCCTGTGGCGTTGATGTTGGCTCAGCCGTCACCCCCCCCATTGATGAATCATCTCAGTGGTTAGGATTGAAGAATATGAAAAGTAACGCTGATGCTAGTTCAGGGCATCTGAAATGAATCGCGATCCCTTTCCCATCGAATTCGTTTTCCCTAATAACTACGCAGTTCAAGGTCCGTCGCCTTGAATCATCGCAGAGTTTTGAAGACTTTGAAAAAATCAATAAACCTGTGGCGTTGATGTTGACTCGAAAGCCGTGCACACCCCATTGATGAATCATCTCAGTGGTTAGGTGATTGAAGAATATGAAAGTAACGCTGATGCTAGTTCGAAGGTCATGTCCACACTCTCATGCATACTGAAATGAATGCGGATCCTTCCCATCGACTAGCGTTACAAGGTCAACGAGAAATGAATCCCAAGGTCATGCAAACACCACACTATCACCAGGGCACTTCAATGTCAATGATACACGACCTTCAACCTCCCCATCTCAAGGTTACAGTGGGGGGGGTCAAGATCAAATGCAATGGGCTGCAATTGGGGGGGCTAGGGGGGTCAAGGTCATGGGGAGGGGGGTCAAGGTCATGGGGGGGGGTGGTGCCCTAGAACCGGCTCAAAACCACTACTGAGGTTATCTTGAACGATGATAGATAGTGACTAGAGTTTATCTTTCAGTCGCAGAAGATAATTCCCCATTTGATATCATGAACATACTCTTCATATCATTACGATGGGTTTGCCTTTCGACACAGTATAAATTATCCATATTATTCTTTTTCATATTAGGTTCTCGTCCAGAGGATTTATTATCGTAGTTTTTATCACGAGCAGTCTGATAATTCGTGAAAAACAACCTCTCAATCAACAATTTTATTGCCAATCTTTCCGAGGGAAACTTGCCTTCCTCAGGGCCCACAAATAATATGAAGAATACATTTTATGATGTGTTGTGGGGAATAAACCCCCCCGTTTTTTAGTTCTATCCCAAACCCACTGTTGACTGTACCTATCTTATCCCCATATATTTATGTATCGGTCTCCTATTGGTAGTGTCTCTGTATTCAAACATCAACAAATTTCTGTTTTAATTGTGTAATTTTTTTTAAATTATGTTTTTATATTATTTTGTGGCCTGAAGAAGGCGAGATTTCTCGCCGAAACGTTGCAATAAAATTTAGATTGGATGTTGTTTTTCTCAAATTGTCCGACTGCTCGTGAAAAAAACTACGATAATTATTCTTTACGTTTGTTCAATTAAAAAAAATCTTAATGGAAAACAGCTTTCAACAGGAACCTTTCAATCAATACCAACCAACCTGTTCCATGAACCCTGCCCCATATCCACCGTCATCATTCTATGATATTGAAACCGAGCCCCAGTGAATTCAAATCATCCAATCAGTAATTTCTTGAACAATCTTCCCCATGAATTCATTCCAATCAATTTGCGCGTGAAACATTGCTCGACGAATCCTCAAGTTTCGGCAATTATCGTCAAATTCCACGTGACATCCGATAAAGAGAGACGAACGGAAACCCCTTTGGGCGCATCCATCAAGCGAGTGACAACATTTATCCAGAGTTCTGGAACACGCAAGAAGAATATCGCCATTTCGGTAAACGTATTCCATTTTCTCTCTGCTGCAATCTAATCGATACGCAGTGTTTGACGTCGAAGTGGGGGATGAAATACTTTAACGAATTGATATTACGTAAGTTGCGGAATTTCACTCACAGCATCAATTCTTCACAGACTGAGACAACGGTCAGTGGAAAGATATAACAGAAGCATTTGATGCCTATGCATCGTAGAGATGGAACAAACGTTCAGTAGTACTACCACAAGTGATAAATTTTCGCGATAAGTCTGTCGATTTATTTCATAACGAAACTGTGTTGGAAACACCACGGTAAAAAAGTTAAGGTTGATATGAAATCAATGAAGTTTAATAAACGGGAAACATTGATATCAACGAAACACATATTTAATTGAACCAGTAATAACATTACTACTTAAATAACCCTCTTTTAATTATAAATGGCACAGTTATTATTTATAATGCTTTGAGCTTGATTATTTGAACACCCGCTTATACTTGCAATAGTTGTTATATCTTGATTGCTATTATTTCTCACATTTGGAATGAGTTTTCGTGATGTTTTTTTACTAAGTTGGATGTAAGGTTTCAGCAAATTAGAGATTGAACGTCCTGTGATTTTGATGGCTTCTTGTTCACCTACTCCTTTACATAAAAGTTCACTGACTGCAGTTGCTCGATTTGCGTGGTTGGTTTTTTTTTTGCTTGTTTACATCAAGCCCTAAATTCTCAGCTGAGCTGATGTTTGGGTCCATTGACTGATCGTATCAACCCCTAGAGGCTAAGTTGTACCAAGGAGTGCAGTGATTACCGGGCTTCAAGGTCCATTCACAGTAAGAAACAACCTATTAGATTTTACATTATCCCCCTCGTTTTGAAATTAACTCCTCAAAAAAGTCTCACGGGGAAAATTGTTGAATTTTGCACATTTTGATCAACCATTTGCTGTTTACTTGCTGACCACCTCCTTGGCAAGTTTTTTGGAAAAAAGCCCGCCAGCAGGGAGATGCTGCTGCACTGTTTGGTTCTACATGGACTTATCTCAAATAGGAAGCGTGATGTGCATATTTGGGACAAGCCCTAAATAGTACTGGACATCAGATACCTAATGTCTTGTTTTGTTTATATCAGATATACTAACTTCGTCAACATTGTCTAACGGTATTATTGCTTCGTTTTATCCAATTACATTGGTCTGGTTGTATATCATGTATTATCTTATTCTAATCCCATACCAACAACAGTACCCTACCTCAAATACCAACAAATAATTTGTTGATATTTGCTTTTTTGAATGCACACTACAAACAAGTCCTAATAACCCAATCAATAGGTACTATGAAAATCCTCTACCCTACAAAAGGTGAGATAGAAATGATTTTGGATATGTCATTTAGTTCGGATCCTGATGAAAATAAAAGTTTTCGACCATGGAGGGCGGGGTCGGCGCGGTCGCCATTTTTGGACTAATGGTACAAAATTTGTTGATCCTACAACGAAATGTGAAGGAGACTTAATTTCCACATTTTTGTATGAAGTCTGATTGTTATGAGGACGAAAACGTGGACATTCTTCCACAAAAATTCAATCTTTTCATAATAATATAAGTAAATTTATTGAGAACAATGAAGATAAAACTGGAAAACCTGACAAATCTGGAATTGAATTGTGGCTCTTTTAAGTTTTACTTAGGACAAACAGGCAGAATATTGATAAAAATTATCAGAACATGAAACTGTTTCGTCAATCAAATTCCTTGTACTCCCTTGATTAAAAACGTTGTTTAGTTGATGATTTCGAAATATCACATACAGAAAAAAAAGGTTATAAACTCGACCTTCCAGAAAGTCTAGAAATTAATAAACCAAAAGTCGCAATTTTTTTAGTGACCAGATCAACTAAAATCTCCTCGTAGAATTTGTTTCACTGAAGATTGAACTAGTAATGGATATACTCCATTATACTTGGTCGCATTGTTTTAAATACCTAATGGATAGTCCTCAATAACCTCAATATTCTTAATTTTGATTTCTATACCTGCTACTACCTGTCCTGACTATTCAACATGATACATCGATTATTGAGTTAGTATTATCTCCCTTGGAAACTATTTTGTGTAAACCCCGTTTAGTGAAAATCATATTTAGGTTTTCTTTTTTTTAAATATGGATTTTCATCAAGTATCCCGCATATTGGATAAAGTCATACCATACAATCTATCTCAGAACTATGTAATTTTCACATTTAATTTATAAATCTTCATTTTTTGAAATAAATCTTGTAATAAATTTTTCGCAGTCGTATAAGAATATGAACTTTTAGTCAATAATGCGGGAGCAGTATTACAAATGTAATAGGGAGTTTAAGCCGGTTCTGGCCCCCCCCACTATGACGTCACGTGTGACCTTGAATGGGTTCAGGTGGCAATGTGGTGTGTGTTTATTGAGATTTTTCTTTGAATTTGTCATTGAGTTTTTTACATTGGGTTTGGTCGACTTTGAGATTCGACTACAGTTTTTACCGAGTTTGACCTTAGTTCAAAAATTAATATAGACTTTGAGATTTGACCTCGAGTTTTTAAAGTTGGGATTGTTTGCAACCTCAAAATTTGATTGATGTTTGTTACCTTGACT
>JAFIRS010004623.1:0-80293 GCA_018342105.1 Gonioctena quinquepunctata
CAAAAAAAAACTTACCAAATGAAATAATTAACTTAGTAACGGAGCTCTAAAAAAATGCTTCGTTACAGTATGAAAATCTAAGTAGGTATGCTTTAGAAGAATGCAGTTGATCATCATCATTGCAACGAAATAACGACTTACCATTTGAAATAATTAACTTAAACTTTCAAAAGTTTGTGCTGTTTTTGGTCGCAATCATTGCAATAAATAGTTTTCCTCATTTTGGCATCACTTTTCAACATATTTGACATTATGGTCCTCAATCAACACGTAACATATGGACCATGCATAGGCACACAGCACATTATTAATTCTACCGTTAGTACTAAAATTAAGAAGTTTATGAAAAACGAGGAGAAGCTAGAGCAGGATATCACAGATATTGTAAAAAAAATCGAAGTGATTGACCATCTAGTTTGACAAATATAATCTCGAGAAGTACTAAGGTTAGGCTGCATACGATATATTTTGCAAGCGAACGAGCGAATGGTGGGAACGGAACGGAGAGACGGCAACAGTGTACGCACGGCCAGGCGCTCAGTTTGAACAGCTCACATATCGGTTTTGCAAAAATTGGCGAACCACTTCGAAGCATACTTATTGTTAAAATATATTTTAATATTAACAATGTTTGTGATTCGAGCATAAATCAATCCAAGGTTAGCTTCGAAATAACAAACGTATATTTTTTCAAATGATTTTTTTCTTTTTCATCAACAACGTAATAATGTAATATATTAATAATAACACGTTTTTTTTTAACATTTTTTTTGAGGTTAGTTTTAAAATAACAAACGTATATTTAAAACAAAAATATTTTTCTCTTTCATAAAACATAACGTAACAATGATATATATATATATATATATATATATATATATATATATATATACAGTGGCCGGCAGAAAGTACGCATCATATGGGAATTTTTTTTCATATAATATTTTGACAAATGTCGATACATGCAATCGCTTCTGCATCGAAAGAAACCTCGAAAGAGGTTGTACAGTGCGGTTCGTCTTTTCTTGTTTGGCGGGAAATTAAAAAAAAATAAAAATTATGTCTCAAAACACACTTATTTGGGAAAATATTGAAAAATGTTAATTGGAAAAGTTGTTCAGAACGACATTTTATAGCTATGTACAAGTTTGGAAAGAAATCTGAGATGAAAAAATAAAGATCAATTTTTGCCATAAAAAAAATTTCAATTTGGAAAAATACATTTCTGACAAAGAAACTCATTAGTAAAGCCCAAGAGTCATATTTTGAATAATATTTTGTAAAGATTCACCAGCTACTTCTATTTTATTCGAAGAAAATTTTAAATCTCTGGATTTGCCATGTGTTCAGCTGCTTCATTAGAGGTCACAGAAATATCTTCAGGACATTATAATCCCGATACTGTTTATTATTGACAAAGAACAGAATTTTATTATGAATTTTTTATTAGAACAAAAAATTGATTCAATTTTTTACATAATTACATTTTAAAATAAAATTAGAGGCTGAAATAATTATAAACAATACAACTTAATGCATACTCGAAAGTTTGTAAATGTCTACCCTGACGTTCAATACATGTAGTTGTTCGGGATTTCATTTCTCTGGACATATTTCGCAGCATTTGTGGTGTAATGTTATTGATACATTGTCGTATTACTTCTTCTAAATGGTCGATATTACGAAATGGCCGATGTTTATAAACCCTACTTTTGAGGTACCCCATAAAAGAAATCCAAGGGCGTCAAATCTGGGGATCTTGCAGGCCACGGGTTTTCTGAATATCGTCCTATTCATTTACGAGGAAAGTGTTCGTTAAGCCACGCTCTGACTTCAAGGGTACTATGTACTGACGCTCCGTCTTTTTGGAAAAAATTATCATTGATTCTTTGCAGCGGTAATCCATGTAAGGAATCAAAAAAACATTATTTAAAAACACTAAATAATTTCGTGAATTAAGTTTGCCCCTAAAAAAGTAAGGCCCAACGATCTGTGTATCTAATATGCCGCACCAAACATTAGTTTTGAAAGATAATTGACTTTTTGCCTCTATCTTTCAATTTGGGTTCTCATCAGCCCACCATCTACAATTCTGGGAACTGACAGTACCGTTTGATGTAAAAGTTGCCTCATCAGTAAATAAAATGTTTGTAGGAAAATGTTGGCATTCTTCAATCATGCCTTGGAACCAAAATGAAAAATCTAAGCGTGCATCAAAATCTCTATCGAGTAAGGTGTGGATGAATTTTGGTTTGTGTGCACGAAATTTTTTATTCTTCAAAATTCTTCTTATGGATTTTTCAGATATACCGGTTTGTTCCTGCCTCTCCGATAGTGCCATCCGTGGATTTTCTGTGATCGATAACAAAACATTGAAGGTACCTTCCTCATTAGAGACGGGCTTACTATGTGGAATTTTGTAACTTTTCTACACTACCTGTAGCTTTAAATTTGTTTAAAATATGCAACACAGTAGATCCATGGATATTCTTATTTGGATATCTAGCATTGAATATATCTGCTGCTTCTCTGGAACTATGAAAACGCTCACCACATATTAAGACGAGCTCAATTTTTTCTTGCAAACTCAGCTTTTCTTGGGGCATCTCTAATTATTGTTAACACACAACAAAATGTAACATTTACAATGAATAAAACTATAGAATAAAGACGATAAAACACCTGGATAAATAATAACACTACTAAATCGTTTGACAACTCTTAATAACACATTGTCATTATTAGTCAATTGTTTCATGGCCTCTTTGATCATGAGGAAATCTGTCGATGCACGCATCAACAATGATAATATTGTATGATTCCAACAATTTGCAAAAAATCAATTTATTTTTTGTTTGAATAAAAAACTCAATTTGAAATTATGTAGATACAAGGACCTCTATTAATAATGAACAGTATCGGGATTATAATGTCATGGAGATATTTCAGTGACCTCTTATGAAGCAGCTGAATACATGGCAAATCCATAGATTTCAATTTTTTTCCGAATAAAATAGAAGTAGCTTGCGAATATTTACAAAATATCATTTGAAATATTGCTGTCGGCCTTACTAATGAGTTTTTTTGTCTAAAATGTATTTTTCCAAATTAAAATTTTTATTATGGCAAAAAAATTATTTTTATTTTTTTATCTCAGATTTTTTTCATAACTCGTACATAGCTATAAAATAACGTTCTGAACAACTTTTTGAATAACATTTTTCGATATTTTCCCAACTAAGTGTGTTTAGAGACATAATTTTAAATTTTTTTAAATTTTCCGCCAAATACGAACGGCACTGTAGAACGTCTTTTGGAGTTGCTTTTCATGCAGAAGCGATTGCACATATCAATATTCGTCAAAATTTATTAATAAAAGAATTTCCCATATGATGCGTACTTTCTGCCGGTCACTGTATATATATATATATATATATATATATATTTATAAATATAATAAAAATAACATGTTTTTTTAAACAACATTTTTTTTTGTCACTAGACGATTGCTAAGCTTTGGTTGGTTTCTAAGAATACAAGAACCTTTTCCAAGATTTTCTTGTCTTTCGTGACACGAGGTTTTTCGTCTGATTGATTGGTTGACAATACGTCTCCCATGACACGGGATAACCTCCAAATTTTCCCGCTAGGGCTTTCATTTTTTCCGCCAGCACTTTCTTTTTAATAAATCTCCCCCTTTGTCGCGTCCGTTCCGACATTTTTCTGATAAATTCCTCGTTTTTAGCAAATAATTCTCTAGATAGATTCAACTTCAGCACGTGAATATCGGTAGGTGTATATAACAGCTGACGCGCAACGTTGCCACGATCGTCGTTCTAACACGCACACACAAGAATGCGTCGTCTGTATAGGCAACTTTTTCTGCGTGTTGAGGCATAGCCCGGATAGTTCCGTCAAAAAGTTTACCCGCAATGTCAGATGAAAAATACTGTTAGAATACATTTTAGGAAAGCAAATGATATTCGTACTATATCTTCTGGCACTGAGTACGTATATATGGGCTTTACAAAGTTATTGATTACGATCCGAACGAATTATCAACCCTTTTAATATGCACACGGTATGTAACTTTTGGTTGGGGCTGTCGCAGGGGATCGACCTTAAAACCAGATTTCCAATACATCGAAATTCGTGGATAACCGAAAGCACTCATAGTCATCATGATTCCCACGAAAGCTTTCGTTTGTGAATAAGCTAGGTTTGTTTGGGAAGCCACCATACAAAAAAGTCGTCATTGTAGTACATTTTGGAATAATCAATAGGGTTCCAATTTACTCGATCTCCTACATCATACTCAGCAGATACAGTATAGGTTATGGATACTGAAGAGGTTATGGACACTGAAGAGGTTATGATTCCGAGCGTTCTCCGAAACGAGATCGGAAGAGGACTCGTCAGGGTGCCGAACAAACGATGGGGGCTGCCCAAGATGGACCTCCAGCCCAGCAAGGTAGAGCTCATCCAGTATTGAAACGACCTGTTGGTAGGTAGAGAGGGGGAAAACACGAGTGGACACGATTTGATGTGACTGCTCGTACTACGGCGAATATTCACCAGTGTCTTGACATGCAGCGTTTGGAAGATTAGGTTTGTTTGATTAATAAATAGGTAGTGCAGTTATTTATTCAACTTTACTGGGCAGTAACAATTTGAAATGTTTTAATTATTTATTCAGCTAGTTTTTTATCAGTAATACAATGTTGAAAAATCAAGGTCGAGATTTTATATTGTTATTGGCAGAACCGAGCAGAAAATTTCAATGTGTAGATTTTTATGGTTTGCAGCAAAAGTATATCACCATATTTTTACATAGGGCAGAGGAACATTCAAGTCATTCATGATAAAAAACTAGTTAGCCCTCTTGTATATTCGTATTTTTTTAATAAAACAATTTATGAATCTCAAAACTTGTCCCCATCTTGGAGTGACCGTTTGGAATTTTTATGAAAAAACTAGCTGGATCCGGCATGCATTGCAATGCCACGCAAATAAAATATCTGTCAGTCTGTTTCGTTCCGGTCACGTTTCCGGTACCGTCCCGGTCTATCTGTCTATTTTCATATCTGTGTATTGAATTTTTGAGTTTTAACAAAAAAAACATTATTTCCGACCCCAAAAGCCCCCCCCACGGTCCATAATATATATATATATATATATATATATATATATATATTTATATATATATATATAGATAAATATATATATATATATATATATATATATATATATATATATAGGTTCATAATCTCCGACCGTAGGCATAATATTAAATCTAATCGAAATATACACAACAATAGTTATTTGTCCGACATTTTTTGTTCTTTAATTTTGATTTCATAGAAGCCGTGTACTAAAACGTTTACGTTATAGAAGCCGTGCACTAAAATGTATAAAATAAATTTGAGTCATCGCTGACAATGATTTAATTATTTTTTGTTGAATTATTTGGTTTCAAAAAGCTTGTAGCGCGAAGTGTTCATAAAAGTAGGAACCAATTAATTTGATTGGGCAGTGATAAGTTAGTAAGTAAGAACTTGTCAAAGTACTTGATTTTCACAAAGTACTCATGAAAGTAAACAACTTGTCGAAGTATTAATTTTATTACAACACACATACCAATTTTGAATGAAATATGACCATAATCAGAAAACTCGGCCTTCATCTTGGGGCCGCCATCTCGAATTTATAGATTTTGACAAAAAATTCATAATCTTTTGCCCTAAAAACCCCTCACATACAAATTTTGAATCGTATCGGATCATAATCACAAAACTCGCCCGTCATCTTGAATTCATGAATTCTGACAAAAATTTCATAATCTTCGACTCCGAAAACCCCCACATACCAATTTTGAATCGAATTGAACCATAATCACAAAACTCGTCCGCCATCTTGAATTCTTGAATTTTGACAAAAATTTCATAATCTTTGATCCGAAAACCCCCACATACCAATTTTGAATCGAATTGAACCATAATCACAATGTTTGTCCTCCATCTTGAAGCCGCCATCTTGAACTTATGAATTTTAATTTCATAATCTTCGACTCCGAAAACCCCCACATACCAATTTTGAATCGAATTAAACCATAATCGCAATGTTTGTCCTCCATCTTGAAGCCGCCACCATAATCACAAAACTCGTCCGCCAAAAACTATTTCTCGTGTTTCGCCTATACCAAACAATTTGGTACGCCTATGGAATTTCTATTAATAGCCACAGTTAGACAATGGCTCGGGTATCTTCGAGAAAAATTGGTTGTTAGGTGGGGGAAGGCCAAAGAGGTCGTTTCAATACTGGACGAACTCTAGTCACAACAGTACATGCAGTCGCTAGGAGGAAAATCGAAGGGGTACCTAATCGAGAACCAGGTAAGATACAATGGGCAAGAGGGCTCAAGGGCGTCGGAGGCCACAGCCTTACGAGCCTACAGGGTGGAGGTTTTAGTGGGTAAACCTGTGTCAAGGAGTCCCACACTTTGTCCGTAAGGGATTTTGTGGCAACCTGTACTTCACCTTATATTTGATTTATGTTTCATCACTTGTTTTTATGTGATCACTGAGTAGTTCATGAGGTTTGATGTTGATGTCAGATTTGACAGTGAGATTAATTAAAAGGTTGTTAAAGATCACGAAACGAAAGTAATAATTTTTGTATAATCCAAAGATCAATCTACATCTGGTGACCCCTACTAAAAAATATTGCAATGGTTATTCTCATACAGAATCTCAAACGAGGACAACTCTTGGGCATTCTGCAACATTTCAACTTGAATACCCGAGGAACCGTACCTGGCCTGCTACTCAATTTGGAAACATTTCTTAAAGAGAAATATCCCGATCTCAAGATTACCAGCGATTTTGATTTCTCAAATGTGCTCGAAGAAATCGATGAGGAAGTTAATGATGAAAACAAAGAACTCGAATAAAATCTGGAATGTATTTCGAGCAAAATAAAAAATTTAAAGTTTTTATGCATTCATTTATCTGAAAAATTAGAAGGACACCATACAAGGTTTGAACAAATAGCAAACTCACGGAAAGAACTAAAAGAGGTGATGAATATGACAAATGAGCACAACATACAAGATAACTCAGGTACTTCTTCTATAACGGTTCAAACAGATTCAATTCTACAAAAACACAGAATATGTATTTAGAAACTCAATACAATCGAGTTAAATACATCTGTTTACCTTCATTCTGAAGAAATGAACCCGACATTTGGTTCAATGCTGTGGAGACAATATTTGACATCAATGGAATTACTTTTGATTAAATTGATGAAAGTTTGGAAAAGTTATTTCAATGTTAGATTTTTCTTTGGCCAGAAAATTCCAACTTATTTCAACTTCAAGAAGATCCAAATGCATATGAAGTATTGAAATCCCAACTAATAAAAATGAATCAATCGATAGACAGTGTCGAAAATATCTCCACAACTCCATCTATGGAATCAACTAAAACTTACAAGACACGTTCGGGAAGAAAAGTGAAGTTTCGTGTTTTTAATATATGTGTATATATAATATTCTGATATCGTTGACACTGAGGGGGGAATACTGTGGCAACCTGTACTTTACCTTATATTTGATTAACGTTCCATTACTTGTTTTTATGTGATCACTGAGTAGTTCATGAGGTTTCATGTTGTTGTCAGATTTGACGGTGAGATTAATAAAAAGGTTGTCAATGTTCACGAAACGAGAGTAATACCTTTCGTATAATACAAGATACAATTTCCTTCACCTACAAAAAAAAACACAAATTCGGGAAACTCTGGTTTCAAATTGTATAAATCTCTGTTTTTCCTATTTCCACCCTTTTTTGTGTTTGATTTATTCGTTTCTTTTGAAGTTGATTTATTTTTCATTCTGCTTTGAGCATGTCCTCCTCTTCTTCGCACTTGGTTGTTGTCTTGCAGTAATTGTTTCCTGATATCTGCTAGATTCTGATTATCTCCATCTGTCTTTCCAGGTTTTCCTCCACTCTTATTATCTGACAAATTTTTCTCATCCCTAATTTCCTCCTATATCAATGCTTCCTCATGTGTCTCCTGAAATTGATAGTTATCATGAATTTCACCAGGGTCATCATCACGGGGATCAGAATCTGGCATGTGGGTCTTATCTGCTATTGTATCATCGTCGGTAAATATTTTGATATCGGTTTTGCCGAAGATTTCTAACAGTTCCTCGTATCGTAAGGGACGTTTTCGATCTGTAGCAATACCATTCATTCACATCATAATAATATATGTTTATTTACCAAAAGAAAATACATTTTCGAGTAAAACTAATTCAACATGTAAATAAACAGTTCAATTCCACGGAAGCTGATATTTTGGCATCAGCTTGTTTGTGTCGTTGCATGTTCCTTGTATCCACCTATGCCCTATGAAAATGTATATCTGTAAATGAGTAAATATAAAAATAGTAACGATAAAATAGTAAAACAGTAAAACGAATGAAATATGTGCGACAAACTTCAGGGGGTGATTCTGCATGGAAAAATAATGACAGTTTGCTATATAACTTTTGTCCGCAAATGCTTCGTTTTCCGAGATAAGGGGTGTTAAAGTTTTTCTTAAAAACTGACTATTTATTTATTGCTCTGAAACCTGTCGAAATATGCAAATGAAATTTGATGAGTTTTGAGAGATAATTATTTCGTATTTTTTGACATGCAATTAGATATTTTATGTTCATCATTGGCACGCATACGGGTAATGATCTCAATTTTTTTAAAGAAAAAAATGGTACGGCACTGAGATATTTCGAATGAAAAATCATTTTTGGATTTTTCGTTCAATTTGTGACAAAAAATTTCGATTGTCTTTTTTTCATATGGGGCGCCGTTTTTATGCAAAACAATAAAACATATTAACGCGTATTTGTCATTTCTTCAATACATTATCTAGTGGCGATGCTAGTAGGCTAATGTCAACATTCTGTTGAATACGAATATTTCAACAAAATGTCAAATGAGCATTTCTTCATTTTCAATGTTTTAGTTTGGAATAACATTAGTAATAATAAGTAATATTTTTTTTTAACGAAAAGAATGGAAAATTATACAAATGCGGAATTGTCAGACATGCATTTTGTCTATGGTCGAAGTAATGGAATTGGTCGGCAAGCTCGACGATTGTATGCTGAGTTATGTCCAGGACGTAGGGTACCCCATCACATAATATTTGCTCGTCTTCACCAACGTTTGCGCGAAAATGGTACATTTAAGAAACAAACGGCTGACTGCGGGCGCTCTCGAGAAGTACGAACTGTGCAACTAGAAGAAGCGGTCCTCGAGTTAATTGCGGAGTCACATGAAAAAAGTATTCGGAAAATTATCAACATACTGAATGTAAGCAGCTTCACTGTATTTGGAATTCTTAAAGAACAGCAATTGTATCCGTTTCATATTCAACGTGTGCAAGCTCTACTACCTAAGACTTTTTCCGCGCCTAGTTTTTTGCCATTGGATTCTTCATCAAATCGCTCAAATTCCTAATTTTTCAAATGGCGTTCTGTTTAATGACGAGAATAATTTCCGACGACAATGTATACGAAATTTCCATAACAATCACCTCTGGGCTGAGGAAAATCCACATGGAATTTTCAGCATCAGTTTTCAGTAAATGTATGGCTTGTGGTACTTAATGATCATTCAATCGGTCCATATTTCCTTCCACAACGACAAACAGGCGACTTTCACCTTATATTCCTGAAGGAAGAGTTACCTGTTCTTCTTGAAAAAACTCTTCTACAGCTGAGGCAACACTTCTGGTTCATGCATGATGGTGCACCAGTCCATTTCAACGTTATTGTACGTAATCACTTAGATACAGTATATCCAAATCGTTGGATAGTTAGGGGAGGTACGGATCATTGGCCTGCTCGATCTCCAAATCCTCTAGATTTTTGCATTTAGGGTTTTCTTGACTCATTTTTTATTCCACGCCCGTCGCAAATGTTGAAGACCTGAGGAATCGCATTATAGCCGGGGATGAGACAATAAGAAATACTTCAGGAATATTTGCGCGAATACGACAATCAATGAGGCGGAGAGTTGAATATTGTATCACGTCTGAGGTAGGTAATTTTGAACATTTGTTGTAGCTTTGCGCCTCTTTATTTATTAGTGTTATTTTCTGTTATTGTTCTGGTTTAACGTTATTGTATTAGATAGTTCTTGTTAATGTATTGAAGAAATGAAAAATACGCCTTAAGATGTTTGATTTTTTGGATAAAAATTTCCGTTTATACGAAAAAAAGGCAGGAGAGATTTTTTGTTACAAATTGAACAAGGAATTTAAAACATATTTTTAATTCAAAATATCTTTGTGGTGTTCCATTTTTTTCGTTAAAAAAATTGAAATCATTACCCGTATGCGCGCCTATAATGAACATAAAATTCTTAATTGCATGTCAAAAAATGCACAATAACCACTTCTTAAAACTCACCAAATTTCACTTGCATATCTCGACCAGTTTCAGAGCAATGAATAAATAGTCAGTTTTTAAGAAAAACTCTAACACCCCGTATCTCGGAAAACGAAGCATATGCGGACAAAAGTTATATTGCAAACTGTCATTATTTTTTCATTCAGAATCACCCACTGAAGTTTGTCGCACTTATTCACTAACACCCTGTATAGTAGAGACTATGAACTGATAACACTATTAAGTGATTAGAGCATATTTACACCATTAGAAAAATAAATATAAAGAAATAATAAATCTTGGGAGAAGAATAATAATCACTTCACGAAACACCATTCGATTTTCCATAAATAACCATATTTTGAGCTTTTTCTTGTATTCATTATAATTGTTAATGTTTTTTAAATATTTCTGGGTGTAATTGTATAGTTTTGAGCTTATGTACTCGCAACTGTGTTGCCCTATTGCTTTTTCATACTCATTCAAAACCGTTTTGTATT
Source organism: Gonioctena quinquepunctata (assembly GCA_018342105.1). NCBI lineage: Eukaryota > Metazoa > Arthropoda > Insecta > Coleoptera > Chrysomelidae > Gonioctena > Gonioctena quinquepunctata. The sequence continues at coordinate 10,963 of JAFIRS010004623.1, forward strand.
CTTGATTCCGAGTGGTATAGCGGTGGTTGATTTTTTTAACTGAATTTTTCCTTTGTGAATATTGAGTAAGATTTTCATTGCAAATAAATGTAATTCCATATTAAAAAATATGAGTGTTATTGTCGACTAACACGTTTCAAAATTTTCAAGTGTTGAACAAGGAGAGAAGTTTCGAATATAAACTAATAATTACCGGCGGAACACTCGTGCCTACCAGCTTGAAAAATAATTTGTTTGTCCATAATTTTGACCGAAGGGTCGGGCGAGGATGAGAGACAGAACATACTATCACTTATTTCATCATATTTCCCCATATTCATATTTATAATGCATCTCCTGCATACATTTCAGGCGTACATTCGCCAATGATTTTCGAATCAGATACTGAGAGAGAGAGAGAGAGAGAGAGAGAGAGAGATAGAGAGAGAGAGAGAGAGAGTGATCAATTACACTCTTACTGGTATTCAGATTTGTGGAAAAATGTAGAATGTGAAATATTCGGAAGCAATGAATTTTGGTAATCAACTACTTCAGAAAGGTAAAAATTAATCATCTAGTCCATATCTAGGTGAAATTAATTCTAAATTGAATGGAAAGAATGGTAGTCTGCTCCACAAAATTAAACATGTATTTCTATTGAAGAAATATGCAATGCGTTTTGACAAGATACCTTGTCATCATCGGGCACTCATAAAACTAAGCATGACAGCACTAACAGCAATAAACAAAGTAGATGTTCCAACTTTGTATATCATGTCGAAATGCATTGCATATTTCTTCAATATAAATAAAAGCCTTTTTATTATGGAACAGTCTACCACTCTTTCCACTCAATTAATTCTCAAGCCATGTTCTATAAAATATTAAACATCAGACGCGCTCTAGAGATGAGAGTCAATCATATATTTATAAATATATGGAGTCAATCCATTTACTGATGGTTAGGAAGGAGTAGAAGAAGGTTGGAAATAATGGAGGAAAAGATGGGCGGTACTGAGAGATGTTGGGGCTTCAAGATGGTGGAGTTTATGATTCGCGGTCTGATTCTATTCAAAATCGTGGGTTTTGGAATTGTGGCTTGGTAATTCAAGAATTTTGCGATTTGAAAATTCGGTCGCAATCCACTATTGGAGATGGTGGTTGAGAGAGTTTCAACTTCCCCAGTCGATTCGGCTTAAATTGATATGAAGTGGTTTTGGAGTCGATTTTACTCGATCTGGGACTAAAAATGTTGTCTTCCTGAGACTGTTAAAAAAATTTCAAGTTTGTCGAGCAATGAATTGGGATTGAATACAGAATGTTTATTGTTGAAGAATTTACATGATGAAAGTTTTGTTTTGATTGATAAATATTCCACTAACATTTTCTCCGGTTTATTTTTTAGTTACGAGTGGATGGCAAATTCAATAAGGTCTTAAAATTTAAATTGTCCTTTTCCAATGGTATTCTTCAATTTTTTTTAATGTGTACTCAATGAATATGTGAACAAATTACAGTAATATTCACCTACACTGCATAATATTTTCTATATATGTTCGTGTAACGTGTGCGTGATTGAGAAAGATGATTTTTCTACCCAAATTCGGATAATATTTCTAGTTTCAAGAATACATTGGCAGAAATATTAGTCATGTCAAAAAATATTGGAATTGAATATTCAACAATTGTCAAGGAATAATTAATATTGCTATTTCTCTCAGAATACCCAATAATTTTGATATGAATAAAAATAATATTTATAAAAAATAAAAAAAGTTGAAAGGTGTCAAGGGACACCCGGATGGAACGAAGTTCCTTTCGATCAATTAGTGAAGGAATAGTAATAATATTTTTTTTTATTATTAACAAATATGATGTAATATAAACTTAATCAGTAGGCTCAATTTTAGTACATACGCATTGATATTGTAATATTAAAATATAATTTGCTTTTAAATTTATTGAAGTTATGACGCGTACACTTGCTGAACACACAATAATGGAGAGATTATAACGCGTATGACTTGGTTAGCACAATAGTAAAGAGAGGTTATAATGCGTACTTGCAAAAATACATAAGCATTTATTATTGCCTGCATAAAATCTCCACTTACCTAACTCCATCAGCAATATACGGAACTTGTGCAGAAACACTGTCAGGATTCATTATTGTTATTATTTTTTATTATTTATTATGTACAAGAAACCTGTATACACTCAACAAAAATAATCGTCGCGACACCACTCTGTTCAATGCGAAATAGAAAGACGAAACGAAAATAACTGGCTTGCTTTCTATGAGAGAGAGAGAGAGATAGAGAGAGACAGACAGAGAAACACGCGCACGCCGCACGGCTTACAACTACAGCAAAAAGTGTCGTTACAACTTTTGGTCTTAATTTATTCCGTCTAGCCCCCTTTCGCAACGCGCGATAAGGAACTTCGTTCCAATAAACAATACATTTTTATCAAATTCTGAATACACAAATATTTCTGGAATAAAATGTGGTATCTATTGAAATCAAATAAATGATTTGTGGGTAGGTATTTATTCATACCTCCCGATTATGACAAAGACATCACTTTTCCACAATTATACCAATGTGATGAATAATAACATATTTTTTGTGATTTAATGTGAAAAATGAAAAAACGAAAAAACAAAATAATAGAAGCAAATCAAATAATTTCCTAATACATATAATATTCCATAAATTAGTCAACAGAGCTTGTGAAGTTCAATAACAAACAAACGAGCCTATTCAATGTATGTCCACCAGATCCTGAATAACATAGGGTAGAGTATTTCTTATGTAATTATTTACATCTTCTTTGAAGTGGCAATAGAAATCTTCTATTTTCATAGGTGAAGCACAATATAGTCTAGGGCCAATGAATTTGAAAGATCTTTGTCCTATTTTTGTCTGCGCAAACACTGTACTTATATATATATATATATATATATATATATATATATATATATATATATATTTCACTTTTGTAGCGTGTACCATAGGATTGTAAAATATTTAGGAGCTCGTGTTTTGTTTTGTATTGAGTCAAACTGGGCTGGTGGCCGCGAGCGTAAACGCGCTGGCGGATGCCCAGATGGTTCGGGTTCGATTCCCGACACGGCAACTGAAATAAAAATGTATTACTGTAGTTTCGTTGAGCGGGAGCAGAAAGGTGACCAACCGAACATTCTTGGTAGCTATATATCAATCCTTCGGACTGTCCACGGTTACCAGCCGAGTAGTGCTTTGGATGACTCTTAAAAAGCACAAGTCTCTGACTGACTGACTGACTCCGAGGTTTGCTTTGCAACTAAGTTGGCGGTTAAAAACACTTCTTTTTAAGAGACCGGAGACCGGAAACTTCAGATATTTTATATAGCCGATCACTTGGGTAGGTTCTACGTTTATCATACATCTTTTTAAATAACTTTTGAACAATTTTCAGCGGCTTTAGATGATATCTGTATATTCCTCCCCAACCAGGAATGCCATACTGTATGATTGATTCCACTAAAACCGTGTATACTATTTCCAAGTGGGAGTAGTAGGGCTGTATACACGGGGCGGAACCAAAAGTCTAATTCTGTATTTCGTGCAATTTATTATTTCAAATCGCCTAGCGCTTTCGACCTTTATGGTCTTCTTCAATGCTTTCCTGAAGAGTAAGCGAATGGTAGATGTTTGAATATATCAAATGATCATTTCAACTAATTTTCAAAGTATCACTCACTCATCAGAAAAGAACAATGGCAACCCCGTAAAATAGAGACAGTTACAAAGTTACAATGGATAAAATGTATAAAATTGTGACAAAAATGAACTCTCAAAAATAAAACATATTCATCAACTGCCAGCGTTTTTAATTTGTCAAATCTAAAACTGATACAGAACAAATGAATTCTGCAAGAGAAATAGATAAGAAGACGAATGAGAAGAAGATACATGAAGTTTTCTTCTGTTCAACTTGAAGTGAACTAGCGAACAGAAGTTAGGCAACGAATCCTCCCGTTTCCATCAAAGCTTCTTTCCTGTACCGTATCATCAAGGATCTGACCAATTTCAAAGCTTCGCACTCTATTATAAACACTTCAGATTCAATTGGAAAATTACATTATATAAATCTTCCTACTGATAATTGCCTGATGTTGTCCTTTGATGTAAGATGTTCACTTCTGTTACACAAAAGGAAACTATTCATTGGTTGATGAGGTGTTGAGATCAGATGAATGTATGTGAAGAACGAATCGCACAAATTTTCAACTCTTTTGAATAATGTTTATCCCTCCTAGCTGATATCTTGTGAACAATCTGGAAAATAAATTATCACTAATAATAACATTGAAATTATCCATTGGTACAGATATGCTGATGATTGTCTGGTATTCATAAATGGAGACTCAGATACAGCAGTTGATCTTCTGGACAAAATCAATGAAATACACCCCAACATTGCGTTCACATTAGAAATTTAATCAGGTAATAAATTGAACTTTTTGACAACACATTACATAAAAACAATCGTAATGGCTGCAAATCTTGATATCTACAGACTCTCGGTTTCAGAAACTTTGAAATAATTTCCATCAGCTGTCGATACCTTGAACTCAAAAAACCCTGGGGTACTACTCCTAGTACAGCTGAAAAATTATATTTAGTTTTTTCCATGTTTATTGGAAGTCTCATCTCATCAAACCAACTTTTTATCCCTTTCAGTTCATTTTCGTGTGTATTTTTCACTTAATAATAATAATAATGTTTATTCACCATTTTAGAATTACAATACAGTGCATATGACGAGTTAGTCTTAAATATTTGGGAAAAAACATTAGAGATCTCAAAGAAGTTCCGTAAAACTTGTCTATGAGAAGTTCAATTTTGTTTGTTTCTTATAAAGTGTGTGATCTACAGATAATACAATGATTAATGAGAGGGCAAAGCACGAACTATTGATGGTGGTTGAGGGGTGTACCTTATTTTTTCAGTTTCGAATTTTTTTCTTTATTGAATACGCTAATATTTAATTTGTACCTTGTTTACAGAAGGATTCAGGGTTAACTATGGCATGGATTATTTGTATTTCGACATAGAGTAACCATTGCTTCACATGTCTTTTAAAAGAAGGAGAGAACATGCGGTTTTTCAACGGTTCATGTAATATGTTCAGTGGCCGTGGTCCAGTATACGCGAAGTATCTTTGGCCGATTGATTTTCTTGCGCGCGGTAAGTGAACTTTTTGCGCTTTTCTCGTGTTGTGCGTGTGGTGAACACTTCTTTCCAATATTTGGCAGTATACTGAGTGACATATCATCTGCAAATGAAATGATATCACCACTAGACTTACAATTTAATATTCAATATATATATATATATATATATATATATATATATATATATATATATATATATATATATATATATATATATATATATGATGGAAATAAAACTGGTCTGAGAACTGTTTCTTGTGGAACTCCATACTCTATTTTTCTTGAGTTGCTAATTGTTTCTACTACTTGGACATACTGAGTTCTTTGATTTCATCATAGTTTCTCGTGATCCACTGTATCGAAGGCTTTGGCCAAGTCTAAGAATATATATATACGGTAGTGATAAATAATATGATATGATGTTAGTGAAAAAAATACTCTACATATAAATTAAGGTTTTGTTCTACCACTATAATGCTCGGTAAAGTAGATCCTACTCACTTCCAGGTAAAGTAATATAATATTTTCTCATTACCATTCAGGAATGATTCAAAAAGCATCATTATTGGAGGAAAGTTGCTCAATTTCGGATACTGTTTTGAAATAACCAAAAAAAAATTATAAAAAAAGCTTAAATGAATAATTTTTTCGTGCAACTCCCATGTCATGGGTTGAAGTAAAACAAGAGACAGTCCAAACAAATATAATTATCAATGTTTTTTTTTTATGTAAGGAGAAAACTAAATCAAGTACATTCACATCTAAATAAAAAAGAGGTTCCTAATTTCGGACACAGTGTCCGATATTAGGGGCAATTTTTTGAAATCAGATTATTTAGCTAAGTGTCCAAACAAAAGTTTTACAAATACTTTTTCTCCTTGTCTGAGTTAGCACATTCTTCATGGCTCCACTTAAAGCACTTCATGCAACGTATCCACTGCTCGCCTTGTATGTCTTCAGAGTATAAACCGTGGCGAAACATGCATTCTGTGTCCTCATCGTCAACGTCCATATCCGAATCGTCAGCCAACACTGGCTCACTTCCAGAATCTGATGAATCATCATCGATACAATAATTGTTTCCTTTTGTATTTTTTTTCCATGTTTTTTTCATGTTTTCTTCGTTTTAATGCCTTTTACCGCCTTCTTTTTATTGATTCTGCTAATTCAGAACTAAGTTTTGGTTTTCTGCCCTTCACTTTCAAAGCTTTTTTTCTCTCTTGTGATTATGTAGCTAGAGCCTTGTGTAGGCTTTCTTCCTTTCTCAGATCCTGAAGTGCCACTATGACAAGGTAACGGGCTGATGTCCTCCGTTCCGACGAATATTTTTTTGGGTGCCTCAATCTTTTTCAGTGCATTTCCCTATTTTGAAGGGGTTTGTTCATTTTATTTTTGTGGTTGTTAGCCAACACGTCTCTTGGGGTAGTAACTTCTTCATTGTTTTGTGAAATATTTGGTGGTGGTGTCCTCTCTCGTTGTCTTCCAATAACAAATTCATAATCAGAAAATATATTCTTGTTGAATGGACATACCCAGCCAGATTATCTTAAAAATTTGGTAAGAGTTGATAATTCGGCCGGGATTTTGCTTCAACCACATTTAGATTTGCTGAGAATAAAAGGTTTCAAAACGTGACATGAAGAATAGGTCCAGAGGCTGCATCTTATGTGAGGTATGGGGTGGTATACACAATATTGTGACATAGTTTGTTCGTGCCATTTCTTCAACGTCAATATTTCGTGTGTGGCTATAGTGACCGTCGAGTATCAGAAGCACTGAATCATCACGGGAGGGTTTGGTGAAAATGTGTTGTCACCCGATGGATGACACGCCGCGATGAACCCAGGAGGCGCCAACTCAGCTTTCATGTTTTTTCTGGGAAAAACGAACAAAGCAGGAACAAATCCACCAGCTGCGTTCATACAAAAAACGACAGTCACCAGTGACCCTCTTTCACCAGCAGTAACCGCTCCAACTTGCCTATTTCCTGTCAAAGTTATAACACGAATATTTTTTGATTGCACCGTTGTTATGCCGCTTTCATCATCGTTGAAAACTCTCGCAAGAATATGATTGATTTTATGCATTTGTGGTTCGAACAGATCAAAAACATTTCACACATTTTCTGGAGTGAAACCTTTTATTTTCGCTTTTGAGATACCTTGCGGTTTCCTGATACTCAAATTATGATTCCGTTTCGAGAACCCTTTCAACCATTTCTCACCAGCAGCTCCACTCTCATGGGAAAAAGGATGACGTTAACCATTTCTTATAGCTATTGATAGGCGAATCCCTTAATATCGCCAAGACCGAGTCCGTAGAACCTCCTTTCCATTTCCAAGCAATATGCAACTAAATGTTCTTCTCATTCAGGAGAAAGTATCGGCTTTCTTCCAATCGCAACTGCAACTAGCGGCTCAGGAAATTTATTGGTTTGTTTAACGTAATCCTCGAAAGTTGTTTTATTAACAGCAAACAGCTTAGAGGTTTTAAGATACCCCATTTCCTTACTTCGGACCGCATTGATAGCCAATTTCATTCGATTAGGATCCCATTTCTTATGTTTTGTGTTGACTCTTGGCATTTCATTCTGAAATAAATAATTGTACACGCTTATTGACGCTTACTGGTAGACGTGACGATAGAGATACTCCTAATTTCGGATACCCAAAATTGGGAACCCCCGACTGTCCGAAATTAGGCAACTTCACACTTTTTAGGTTAGGTAGTTGATACTTTGTTCATTTTAGTAATTGATTAATTTCGACTAGCCAGTCATATTAAGTAACATCTCAACTTACCGAGGTCCAAAAATCAGTGGTTAAAAATGTTTCTTTGCACTTAAAAACCCCTAGCCAAGACAGACAACGTCACAACGTTTTATAACTATTGTGCTGCCATCTTACAAAGAAGTGCTGAAATATAATCGTTTACTCCTTACCTTCGACAGGGAGATGTTCTTGTTTTTTGATGCAGTCTAATATCTGAAATACCTTGTTTTCCAAAATTAGGAAACTATCCGAAAATAGGCTACTTTCCGCTACTGCTCAACCGTTTCAGAAATTAATATATCACAAGCTTTTATTTATTTTCACCTGTCCCGGTTTCTGTCTGTAATCAAATTTTGCAAGTTGAATTAGAGCCACTTGTAGTTGCTCGACAATGCATTATGAAATTTGTGTTAGAGAAAAGAACAAAATAGCGGATCTAAGGTGGCTGACGAGATTTGTGTTTATGGTCCGAGTCGACTCAAAATTTGTATGTGGTCGGGGTCGAAGAATAAGAATTTTTTGTCAAAATCCATAAAATTGAAATGGCTGCTCCAAGATGCCCATTCTTTGCGATTATGGTCCGATTCTATTCAAAATTGGTGTGTGGGGGTTTTCGGGATCGACATTATGAATTTTAATTCGAAATTCACAAATTCAAGATGGCTGCTCCAAGTTGGCGGACGAGTTTTGTAATTATGGTCCGATTCGATTCAAAATTCATGTATGGGAGTTTTCGGGGTCGAAGATTATGAATTTTATGTCAATATTCTTAAAATCCAAATGGCGGCTCCAAGATGGCGGACGATCCCTGTGATTATGGTCCGATTCTACCCAAAATTGGTATGTGGATGTTTTCGGAGATTATGATGGGGGACAAGTTTTGTTATAATGGACCGTTTCCATTCAAAATTGGCAGCTCCAAGATGGCGGCGAGTTAATTTTAAGATGGTCTCCCCATTGAAGAACTAGCTAGCTCAGAACTTACAGAAAAAAGACATCATAATGAAGATGCATTTACAAAAATTCATAGATTCATAGAGGCGTACTTAATAAAAAACACAAAATAAAATAATATAAAAAAAGAATTTAAATACAAGCTTTTATTCAAATGCGTTGAAAAGTAAAAAATAATTGCTTTGTATGTGCGACGGAAGTTATTCCGTGAGTTATAGATTCAAAAGCTAGTCGCTTTTGTATTCGAACTGAAAACTTTGCGCGGAATAACCTACGTTGCACATCCAAAGCAAATATTTTTTATTTTTTAGCGCATTCGAATAAAAGCTTGCCTTTAAAAATATTGTTTTTATTATTCTATTTTATTAAAAGGAATTTCATCAAATAATACATAGAATAAAGTCTACCGTGATACCTATTTTAAAAATCACCTATCCCCAAAATGTAAATAATGTACTGGTAATTTTCCAAAGGCGAGAATATTTTAGTAATCTCATTCATCATTAAATGATATTCTTGTTTTTCTTCTCCTGATCAACTGAGAATATATAAAGAACTATTTTTGCTGCCCTCCACTTATGATGACTGGTTGAGCCTCTGTTGTGTAGATGGCGACATGTATACTACTGGAATATTGGTGAAATCATTGTCTAAAGATATATAGTCAGTCAACCAAACGGGAAATTTTTTGGATACAAATGGATTTCATTCGTAGATGGCGTTAGTCTAATGATCTCCAAAAATGATATATCCGAGTGAGATGGAAGAAATTTAGGTGGGAGTGGCAATTGGCAAGCGACCCGACCTTGAGGGCTTAAACGTTAAACTGGAATAACAATATTTTGTTTCTGTTTTCCGCAATATCTCATGCCATTTGTATTTATTTTGAAATTTGAAATCGTGGAGTGATTTGATAATTTTTTGTGGTATTATTGAGTGATCGTCGTTCTGTGTTTTCTGTGAACATTCAAGTGTATAAACTTTTATAAGACAATTACATTTGTGAGAAAAATTGGAAAAGAAGGTAAGAACGAAATATTCATTTATTTGAGATATTGGGGAATTACTGTGTCCCTTTAGGAAGTTATATTGTGAAGTTGAGTATGATTTAATATCCACTAATATGTTTAGTAACAAAAATAGTAATAACGAAAAGTAAGGTTATGTTGTAGAAGAATGGATATATTATTTCTAATAATACAATCAATAGATTCAAAAGACCATGCATGGCCTACCTATTTTGAATTGAATTTACTCGAAACTGCATTACTGAAAATGTTATATATTCATTGAGTTTCCAAACACTGATGTTCTCTTATACTCAGATAATATTGACTTGTGCTATAAAACATTTTCATTCCAAATAAGTTGATACCTGTTGGACAAACCAATGGCTTCTTGAGATACGACCCAAAATAGTTATTGCCAATAAATCTGCTGTGTAAGCTAAGTTCTGAGAATACAATTTTTATTGGTGTCAGCCCAAGCAAAAGAAACTTTCAATAAAGATTCCCTTCCAGTGGTCATTCATACTTTTTCTTATTATGGAGTGTAGTGTATATTATCTTAACAATATTTGTAGGTAAATGACTATTTTATACATGTATGTTTCAGATGTCTGGGAATAAATGTGCTTACTACAATTGTGGGCTTTCAGCCCGGAATAATCCTTCGTTGAGACTATCCCATTTTCCAGTGAAAGATACCGCTAGATGTAAACGTTGGATATTAGACTCAGGTATTATATCTCCCTTTTCCAATTCTGAGTAATATTATTGTAGAAATATATTGAAGCCTTCCAAGAAGCATTTACTTGATTACTCTCGTTTCGGACGTCCATCGTCTTAATGGATTTGAAAGGTTTTCACGACATTTCGAATGCATGTATCTGCAATCGTCTTCAGGTGAATACTGTATTCACGATTGCAGATACATGCATTCGAAAATGTCGGGAAAACCTTTCAAATCCATTAAGACGATGGACGTCCGAAACGAAAGTAATCAAGTTATCACATTGCCTACAACCTTCAAACAAAAGCATTTACTTATTGAAAAGATTTTATAAATCTCAAGTAACTTTCTTTGCAAAAAAATAGGATTGCTGGAAGTTTATCAGAAATGTTGATGATTGTAGAATTTAAATTCTCAATAGTTGAAGGTATGGAACATTTGATACCGGCATTTGTGTGATACTAGTGTAAAGCTGTATTTGGGTGGTTTGCATAGTTAGCAGACTCCCCAATGGGTCGTTCATCATTCTCTATGCCACACAAAAAGTCACTTTTTATCTTGAAAAAAATTGCAGTACTCCAAACTACTCGAATCAAGTTGACTGTGCCTTCATACTATACCGGGTGACAACGAGATCACTTTCCGGCTGCCTTTTTTTATTTTTCCACCATATTTTATCATAACTTACTTTTATTTAATTATTTATTAAAATTTTGCCATATCTCAAATATTTAACAAAGCCATAGTTGCCGTTGCCGTGGAAATGACAATATAAGTAATACAATATTTTTTATCATAATGATAAACATTACTTTTTTCCATTTTTATGTCTAAAATGTGACACATATTTCAACTCAAATTAGTGAGAGAAGTTGTACTTTTAATCACTAGTGATTAATAGTATATTGTTTCACGAGTGACAAAAGTAACATTTTTTAAGCGAGAGAACAGTTTACTAGCCAAGGCTGGTAATGTTCACGAGTTTCGAAAAATATTTTTGACGAGTGAAACACTATACTTTTTCTACAACCCTGTTTATACCATAATAATATGGTAAAAAAGGACGATGAACAAATATTTTATTTTAAATTAAAAATAACAGAATTTTTTTAAACGTTACTTATGATTTAAATATTGGTTAATTGTTACATTTGAGCAATTATTGAAAATTATAGGAGTATTACAATCAGGATTTTTATGTATTGAGGTAGACGATGCCACATGATGTTAACTGATGTCACTCCAGATGAAGATGCGCCGTAATCAGATAGGGTTGAATTTTGTATGGATTATAAAATTTTTGTTTGTATTTGATTTTTGCTGCTAACTGATTGATCAACATATCCCTCCGCAACGTTACTACCAGCCTCCATGCTTTTTTAATTGAAGTAAATCACCTCTTGCATCCACTAATAGCGTTGCTGAAGTTCTACGCAAACAATGCCCAGTATATTTATGGGGATCAGGCAAGTTTAAATATTGAGCTATTTGCATAAGAAATTTACTGAATTTATTTATTCCCACAACCTGTCTAGTACACTTTCCGTTCTGTTAGTTAATAAAGAATCTTGAATTTATTTTGTCCATATCTAGTGGACGGGGGTTCATATAAATTTTAGAAAGGCGAAGAGCGGCAAAATAATGTTAACAAAATTGAATGTATTACCAACATTAACGAATTATTAAGAAATATACTTAGCCAGTTATAATTCAAAATGCTAATGTTTGTGAAACGGTAAAAACTACAATTTTTCACCTAAATTGAATAAATCTCCTTCTTTTGTAAGTCGATTAAAATGGTTTTATCTCTCTTTATTTCATTCTGAACAACTGGGTAGTACTGATAGATATGGCAGAAATGATTTATGTAAATTTGTAGTTTTGGTGGAATAATTGGAAAACGTATTGTTTCTTTTTTTACTAATAGAGGAATAAATATGTCTGATGACTTTTGAATTCAAGTACTCACTAATAAATATTAAAAATATCTCAACTAATTGGCATATTTTTTCTTTCATTATAGATTGTTTTCACCATATTTGGAAGAAAATTTGCATCTAATAATTGTTCCCTTATCCCATGTATTGAGTTTTATCATAATAATCTACTTCTTTCAGTATGCATACCAGAAAAAAACACAAGAGGTTTTTCACTTCCATTGGCATCATCTTCTCGTTCTACCCCACCACCAATGAGCAATGAAAATTGTGCGAGGAAGATGCAACACCTACCGCTGAAGTCTCGAACCTCAAAAATTCTGTCCAAATTCGAAGTGCAGCAAGAAAACTAATTTTTCTGTGAGAAGTGTAACCAGATCTTTTGTAACTCAGAACAAGAACTGTTTTTATAAATTGCATAAAAATAAGTTGATACAGACCAAGTGTACAAAAATTGAATAAAACTATGAAAAAAAATTTGGATCCATGATTGTAACTACCATACATGAAAAAATATCTAATTCATCTCTTGTATCAATTGCGATATGGTGATATTTTTCTGCCATCATTTTATCACTTCTACAACCCAAAATGTAAAATCTATAGTGAGGTTTCCATTACAATCTTCAAAAATTCAATATATTATACATAAAAAAATTGCATATGACTTTTCTCTGTGTCTGTGAGAGTACCATGCAAATTATTGTATTGTAACGTAAATAAACTTAACTCGGTTTAACTAATTTATTTAACACTTAATCTACAACTTAATTTATATTACTACGCCACTGAATAGCTCGATCGTATGGGCTCGTTCAGACTGTTCACTCCCTCTTGAGGGCTGTCTATTTATCTCCGATACAGCATTCTCGATGTTTCGAATTCTTCCAGTTGGCGACGGCATGTTCCAATTGTTTCCAATATTGACCGTTGCATTACGCGGAAGAGCGACTGGATGGTTCTCGAATATCTCCGGGGATGATCTCATCGCTGTCGATGGCGACGCGGGAGGCGACAGGTCCGGCCTAGGTTCGTTACATTGCCCCCTTCTTAAAGACATTTCATCCCGAAATTTCATCCTTGGAGTGTGACGATATCTGCATGACTCCCCATATCTGCACCATGAAGTTCGATGGAAGTAACACTCCACGGTCTTCATGATCGGTCGTGGAAGAGGGTTACAGCAAACCAAAATCCTGACGCCGCTGGATCTGAATATCGCCTCCAGCATACTTCTTATGACTCTCCAGTCCAACCCATCAATACCACAGGATAGTTTTGGAATTGCTAGATCCGCCAGATTCTGGTCCACCATAGTATCTCTTAGTTTGGTGAGACTCTTCCAGACATCTTCATAGGACGGTTTATCTTGGGAATGCCTCTTGGTGACTAGGTAGTAGATGTTTCTCTGGCCTTTCTTCAACTGTAGCACCCCACCAACTTCTGGATTCTGCTCCCGCAGTGTTTGGAGTTGACCAAATTTCTTGGAGAACACTACGGCGATGCCCCTGGACATTCGAAGATCTTCTGCCACACAGTGCGCTAGTGCGTAGTCAGCAGGCACCTCGAAAAGGTCTCGTGACTCCTCTCTAGTAACCCCATGTAGGACTTTCTGCCCGTTTGAATACAAGGACATAAACTTCTCGAACGTCATATCATCCTCCGGTGGCTTGAGGGTACGAACTTGGTCATGGTTTCCAGCGTAAGGGGCCAACCTGTTGAAATGGACGACCCTTGGTTTCCCTCGAGGTGGCTTATGGATTCGGTACACAAGGTCGTTTATCCTTTTCACGATTTTGTACGGGCCTTCCCACGAGTTCCGCAACTTTGGTGATAGTCCACGACGACGTTTGGGGTTGTACAGCCAAACCAGGTCATCAACCTTAAATCCTCCAGCGTCGGCCTTGATGTCATAGGTCTTCTTCATTTTATCGCTGGCACTCTGGATGTTCAACCGGACTCGTTCGTGGATGTCGTCCATTCTCTGCCGAAGTTTGCTGACGTAGTCCTCTCCCGCAGTGTCTTGTCCTGGCGGTATCCCAAACTTCAGGTCACAAGGCAGTCGCAGTTCTCGGCCCATTATAATACTAGCAGGAGTTTGACCGGTTGACTCGTGTACTGCGGATCGATAGGCCATCAGGAACAAATGAAGATACTGGTCCCAGTCTCTTTGATGGTCAGAGACAACCTTGGACAAGTGGCGGTTGATCGTCCTGTTCATCCGTTCCACCATTCCATCGGACTGCGGATGTAGGGCCGTGGTTCTTGTCTTGCGGATGTTCAGCAGTAGACATATTTCTTGGAAAAGGTTGGATTCGAAATTTCTGCCTTGATCCGAGTGCAGCTCCATTGGAATACCGAATCGACATATCCACTCTTTCACCAAGACGTCGGCGACGGTGATGGCTTCCTGGTTGGCAGGGCATAGGCTTCCGCCCACTTACTGAAGTAGTCCATTGCCACAAGGATGTATTTATTCCCGTGGTCGGATACGGGAAACGGGCCGGCGATGTCAATGGCGATTCTCTCGAACGGGCTGCCTACGTTGTACTGACGCATCGGGGCCTTGGGTCGTATTCGAGGTCCATTGCTAGCAGCGCATACAGCGCACTTCCTGCACCAGTCCTGGACGTCAGCTTGACAATTGGCCCAGTAAAACCGTTGCCTCACTTTCTGCAGGGTCTTCGTCACTCCCAGATGTCCTCCGGCGACTCCATCATGGATTTCCCGCAGCACTTCCTCTCTTCTGTTCCTGGGAACAATTATTTGGCGTCTGTCTTCCCCACCAATATCGGCCTCCAACACACGTTTCAGGATCCCATTGTCCAGAATAAGAGAGTTCCATTGTGCCCAATAGGACTTAACAGCCGGCGAGTAACCTGCGACTTCCTGCCATGATGGTCTTCGATTGCCCTTCTTCCAGCTGACGACTAAGCCAAGGTCGGGGTCTTCCAAAGTGTTGCTTCTTTCTCTTCTGCTCGTCGGCAATGTGAGCAATCATCTGGACATGGTCTTCGCGACAAGGCATCTGCATTCTTATGGCTAGTTCCGGCTCGATGTTCGATCTCGAAATCGAATTCTTGGAGTCTCTCGATCCAACGTGCTACTTGACCCTCAGGATTTTTGAACTGTAAGAGCCATTTGAGAGCTGCATGGTCAGTTCTCAACAGGAATCTTCTTCCATACACGTACTTGTAGAAGTGTTCCACTCCCTTTACAACAGCTAACAGCTCTCGCCTGGTGACACAGTAATTGCGCTCTGGTTTGCTAAGCGTCTTGCTGAAATAACCAATGACCTTCTCCTGTCCCTCCTGGATCTGAGATAGGACAGCTCCAAGTCCCACGTTGCTGGCGTCCGTATCCAAAGTGAATTTCCCTTTTGGTAGGGGATAGCTCAGTATAGGTGCGTTGATCAAAGCTCCTTTCAGCTTCCTGAATGAGTCTTGACATTCTTCGGACCACTGGAACTTTGTTTGGCCTTCCGTGAGCTTGGTCAGTGGTTTAGCGATGTTGGCGAATCCCAGCACATATCGGCGATAGTATGTGCATAAACCAAGGAAACTTCGAAGTTGGTGAATGTCTTTTGGGATGGGCCAATCCTTAACAGCTTTGATCTTCTGGTCGTCCACTGCTACTCCTTCCCAGAGACAACGTGGCCGAGGTATCGTACTTCTTTTGGAACAGATGGCATTTCTTAGGGCTCAGTTTCAATCCGGAGTTCCTCAGTCGCAGGAATACTTCCTCCAAGTTTTCACGTGGTCCTCAAACGATCTGCCGACCACAATTATGTCGTCAAGATACACTAGACACGTGTTCCATGAGAGTCCCTTCAGTACTGTTTCCATCAATCTTTCGAATGTGGCGGGAGCATTACAGAGCCCGAATGGCATAACGGTGAACTGCCACAATCCTGAGCCGATGGTAAAGCAGTCTTTCTCGATCTTCCTGAGCCAGTTCTACTTGCCAGTATCCACTCTTCAGATCAAGGGTCGAGAAAATCGTGGAACCAGCCAACGTGTCTAGGGTGTCATCTATTCTCGGGAGAGGGTAACTGTCCTTCTTCGTGACATTATTAAGTTGGCGATAGTCTACACAAAAGCGTGTCGATCCATCCTTTTTCTTCACCAGTACGACTGGAGAGGACCAGGGACTGTCAGATGGTTCGATAACTCCTTCTTTTCCCATATCGCTGACTATTTTGTCAGCCTCTTCCTTCTTGGCAAGAGGAAGTCTTCTTGCTGATTGCCGGATCGGTCAGGCACCCCCAGTATCAATCTTGTGCTGGACCACATTAGTTCGACCTCCTTTTCCTTGTCCGGTATCGAAGATGTCTTGGTACTTTTAACTAAATCTCTTAGTTTGGGCTGTTGAGCTGGTTTTATATCTGTGGAAGAGATGGCAACAATTTTTCTAGTTCTGTGGGCAAGTTGTTGGGTTGGCTAATCGTACCTCGTACCCCGGATCACGATGGAAACTGACGAGCAGTGCCCTAAAATTGTTCCTTTCTTTAAGGTCACTGGAAAGTAATTGACATTCATGACCCTTACCGGTACAAATTTTTCAGCACGTAACAGGGTTTTCCCTAGGGCAATCCTCGTCCAATTTTCTCATCATGAAGTTTGGGCTCGAACATCATCACGTCTCCACTGCTCGCACTCCCGTCCAGGCGAGCCTCCAGGATGGTTTCAGCCCTCTCAGGTACGCTTATATCTTCAGCCAACAGCACACGGATCAACTCTTCACTTCTCCCATGAAGTACCAGCTCTTCTCCGTTGACACGTAGGACGCCGTCTTTGAAATCCAATTCAAACCCTCTGGAATTCATGATGTCCATTCCGATGATTGCATCGTCTTCGATGTCCGCTACAAGTGCCTGATGTTTCACTTTAGTGCTGCCCAAAATTATTTCAATCGGTAGCTCGCCATATACAGTAGCTGGCTCCCTGTTGCTGTGCGTAGCTTCCAAGTTGTCGGTTCAATTCGTTCCGGTGTTCTGGCAAAGGAAGGTCCGAGAATTGTCCTAGTCGCACCTGTATCTAGCAGCATGGTGCAAGGCTCGTTATTGATGAGACCGTCTACGAAAACACCTCTGTTCTGTCGTTGCAGGATAGCGACATATGCGTTGTTAACCAGGGCTTGCTGGACACAGGCCGACGATTGCCCCTTCTCGTCGACCTTCTTTAGTTTTTCCTGCATCGGAGTCGTGTTTTCGAATGTTGGACATTTGCTACGCACATGTCCAATTTTGCCACAATTCCAGCATCTTATCTGTCTTTTCTCAGGGAACACTTCCTTAATCACTTTCCTTATGGCAGCTTCCAAATTAGCAGGCTCCTGTGAGTCTTCCTCAATCATTCGGACTTTACTCTGGCTTTTGCAAGATTGTTTCGCTGCCTCGAATTCCAAAGCGCGTGCCAGTGCGTCTACGAGATGTGTTGGACGGGCTAGTGTCAACGCTTGTCTGGTTTCTTGGTCACGGAGTCCATCCAGGAATGCTTGAACCGCTAGTCGCTCCATTACATTTTCTGGTGTGGCTGGATATGCGAGACGAACCAAGCGTGCAATGTCAGTTTCGAATTCTTGTAAGGATTCGCCCGATTTTTGGCAGCGATTTTTCAGCTGGGAGTGGTATACGTGTTCCAAATGGGCGTGGCCATATCGTAATTCTAGATGTTTAATCAGCTGATCATAGTCCTCCTGTTCTTGGGCGGTGAGAGTTTGTAGAATATTTGTCGCTTCTCCACGTAATGCAAGTGTCAGTGCTACAGCTCTTTCCCTGCATTCCATCCGTTTGCTTTGGCCGCTGCTTCAAACTGCCGGCGGTAATTTGCCCATGGAGTTTTTCCATCGAACTGAGGCGGCTTCATGGAAAGCTTTCCTATTTCTGAAATGACCTTGACATCTTTTATACCCTCTTGAACTTTATCCACGTTCAAACTCAAGTCCAGCATTGCATTTTCGTTAACCATCTCTGTGGAGGACGCATCATTAATTTGTTTTTCCAGCTTACTGATCGTTTCCTTTATTTTGTCCATTTCTGCCTCGACCCCATCTTTGATTTTATCTACCTCCGTGTTCATTTGCTCCCTAATTTTATCTATCTCTGTCTCAACGGTTCCCATTCTTTCTTCTAGGAAATTAGCCACACCACACAATTCTTTTTAGGCCTTCTGTGTTTCCAGGAACTTCTCTTCCAGGCTTCTTGAATTTTCTAGAAGCTTCTCTTCCAGGTTTCTAGAATTTTCTTCCAGGCTTCTTGAATTTTCTTGAAGCTTCTCTTCCAGATTTCTAGAAAGCTTCTCTTCCAGATTTATAGAATTTTCTTGAAGCTTCTCTTCCAGATTTCTAGAATTTTCTTGAAGCTTCTCTTCCAGATTTCTAGAATTTTCTTCAAGCTTCTCTTCCAGATTTCTAGCATTCTCTTCCAGGCTTCTTGAATTTTCTAGAAGCTTCTCTTCCAGATTTCTCGAATTTTGTTGCAGTTCTTCTTTCACGGATTTAGTAGTTTCTTCGAGTTTATTCATTACCAAACTCAAATCACCTCCGGGAACTTCGAATAAAAATGTTTCGGGGTCCTCACCTTCTTGTATAAGTCCTTCTGCAAGTCTTTCCTGGAGTACTTGCTTTTTACCCGTTGTTTCCAGTTCCCTTTCCTCCAATTCCTGTTTCAATTCCGCTACCTTCAAGGACTGCATCAGTTTATATTCCCACGCACAATTGTCCACTTCGCGAAAACCGGGCCACTGTCTATTTTCTGTTTCACGCGAACAGTGTATCAGTTTATTCCCACCACAATTCACTTCGCGAATTCCGGGCCAGTCTATCAGTCTGTTTCACACGAAAAGTTTATCAGTTTGTTCCCAAAAATTCACTTCGCGAATTCTTTCCACGGGCCACCAGTCTATTGTCTGTTTCACGCGAAGAGTGTATCAGTTTATATTCCCACGCACAATTGTCCACTTCGCGAAAACCGGGCCACTGTCTATTTTCTGTTTCACGCGAACAGTGTATCAGTTTATATTCCCACGCACAATTGCCACTTCGCGAAAACCGGGCCACTGTCTATTTTGGGCGTACAAAAAGGTCTATCAATTTATTTTTCTGACTATCCACTCCACGATCACTTGTTTATTTTCAAAATCTCACTTCCGACACCAATTGTAACGTAAATAAACTTAACTCGGTTTAACTAATTTATTTAACACTTAATCTACAACTTAATTTATATTACTACGCCACTGAATAGCTCGATCGTATGGGCTCGTTCAGACTGTTCACTCCCTCTTGAGGGCTGTCTATTTATCTCCGATACAGCATTCTCGATGTTTCGATTCTTCCAGTTGGCGACGGCATGTTCCAATTGTTTCCAATATTGACCGTTGCATTACGCGGAAGAGCGACTGGATGGTTCTCGAATATCTCCGGGGATGATCTCATCGCTGTCGATGGCGACGCGGGAGGCGACAGGTCCGGCCTAGGTTCGTTACAGTATTCAAAGTGATTGGATAGTGCGAGGAATAATTTTAAAGATTAACACACATTTTAAAAATATTTTGAAATAATAAATTTTTCTCAAATTACTTCTCAATGCAACGAACAAAAATAAAATTTGAAATTTTCTACAAGTCAGAAAATATTGCTTGATATCATAGGGCTCCATATTACATAATTATTTTACAGACTTCAGAAATCTGATTGAAACTTCAATATTCCTTATATTTTCCGGAAGATAAAATTTTATCTTACTGTAGACGGTGCTCCATTCATATAGGGATTTCTTATGAATGAGATAAAAAAAATATATTGTTTCATAAATATGAGTTAAACGGTGTATTTCAAAATGATCTGGATGATTCAAAAGAAATTAATTCAAAAATATAGATTGCTAGTATGGCCAGTACTTTCTATATGACTTGGAGATCTCTGCAGGAATCTCTTATGCATTTTTTTGCGATAGAAAAATTCTGTTCACTTCGTCCTCAAATGACTATTCTCAGTTATCAGTATTTCAGGATCAACATTTTTTGATAACTCTTATGGCATATGATACTCTAGATAGTTTAGTGCAAAGCTTGTCTATATGATATATCTGTAATATTTTTATTTATATTAATAAATATAATAAACAAAATTAGACCAAGAATACTACCCTATGATGGGACTCCCATAGACTTTCTCAAGGCAATGGATCTTTCTATCGTTTCTTTTCGAGTTCTACTTATGTTTTTTTTTTCGAATATGACTCAAACCTGTCATAAGAATTTCCACAAATTCCATATTAAGTTTCCCTAATAAAATATTATCCTTACAGTCGAAGGCCTCAGATGAATTCACGATAATCCCATAGGATAGATCTCCCTTTTTTTTGGGGGAATGCACAAAATTATTCAAATAATCATACTAAAGATTGGAAAACATTCAGTAACCAAAAGGGATACTAATTGTTTAGTCATTGATATTTCAAAAATGTTTGATAAATACTTCACTGATTGGTTCAAAATTCATATATCTAGCTTATTGCCTTTTTTAGGAAGAGGTTTTACAACAGCAGTTCACCTAGAAAAATTATCTCGTCAAAGGACCCTGCTCAAACGTTATGGAAAAGTGCTCTATGTGGGAATTGCTTGAATTTTTCATATTGTTCAGAAGAATTTGTCCTGATTAAAGTGCTAAAGTCCAATAATCAATAGTTTCTGAGATATTGCAGTCGTATTGCATCCATATTATGGTACTTGGGATATGCGCACCATGAATCTGAAATTCGGTACGTCTAACTTTCTTCATAGCGTTCTAAAGGTTCTAATCAGCCAGCGCAATAGTACCACAGGTCTCCAATAGGTTAAACTGTAACAAGAGTGTATTTATTCAAGTACTCCTTCAATAAAGGAGGGAGAAACCTGTTGTGTATTTTATATAGCTTAAAAGTTACGAAATAAATTACCTACTCCAGAAATATTTTCAAATGACCTATATTGAAATATTCAAATAGGGGTTGTCTACATGGAACAACTTGCATAGCGCAATAGCAAAGGTCCCGTGAACAAAACAGAAATGCGACACTCTTACCCAAATATAAATATTTATTTTTCAGTATCATTGGCCAATATCTCCGAAACTATTGGTTATTGGACTTTAGCGTAATGGTAACTTTTAATCAGGAAGACTTCCTCTAAACAATTCCCAGATAGATCTCTTTTCCTTAATTTTTGAGCAGGATCCTTCGACCAGGAAAGTCAAAATACTGACATGTGCACAATTTTACAATATGTGGTGGGTAGGTACATCGATTCTTGTGTGCTGCTTTTGTTCTTGATATTTTTTATTTTATCGACTTATTCAAATTCTGTAACCGGGCACGAAAACAAAAAGTGGAATAAAAGGCTATTGACCTTTCAAAACCACTTAACCTCATCACTAATAGAAATTAAAAAATATCTCAACTGAAAGGCACATTTCTTCTTAATTATATATATTTTTCATTTAAGTCAGAAGATTTGCATCTGATGATAATAATTGCTCCATTCTCCCATGAATTCAAATTTATCATTAGGATTTATTTATTATCCGACAAATAAACGTCAAATGTCAAATAGGAGATACTGGAGAACACAACTTTTCATAATTTCAAGATTATTAGCAAGAATTATATTTTGTTACCGATTCTCTTTTTCTAAAATGAAACAGAAGTTTAGTTTTGTTTGCCATCCGGTGGTGCCGCCACTTTACGGAATACAATTTTCACAGTTTCCCTGAAAGTTTAATAGATGGCGATCGCAAATTGCATCCAATACTTTTTCCATAGAGATTGACTGACTATGTATCTTTAGACAATGGTGAAATGATTTCTGACAAATCGTAAGCTTTAATCAAATAATGTGAGGTATGGAAATTGATGAAAAAGATGAAAAAGTATATTTTTCCTGTGGAAAATGTTGGTCTTGGTGTATGTATATACCGGGTGACAATGGGACTAGGGCCATGCCTATATATCCTTCACTTATCAACTTATCAACCGATTTTGTACATAGATATAAGACAATTTTGGATTGACAGACATATGAAAACAAAATTACCGACTTCGGCTTCCCAGACTAGCCACCAACTTCGATTTTTCAAATGAACACCCTTTATGCTTTATTTTTTCGAATTCTACGGCTCAAATCTCATGCGACAGGGTTGCCAAATTTTATTTTACAATTGAAAAAAAAACACTCAATTTTTTTTCAGGTTAAAATCTAATTTACATCAGTAACTCATAATAGTCATTTCATCGATAAGATCAATAACAGCAGGAATTGAAATTTTCTGAACGCATTTTTAACGAAAAAATTGTTTTTTTTTCAAATGGTACCTACCGAGGGCAATCTTGCCATTCGATAGAGAATTTAATCACCAATTCAACGATATACATTATGTTCCACTTTCTTTTTGCTCAAAACGTAGAGAGCTATCTAACATAATGAAACCAGTATTCACCTGAAGACGATTGCAGATACAAGCATTCGAAACGTCGTGAAAACCTTTTAAACAAATTAAGACGATGGACGTCCGAATCGAAAGTAATCAGAATAATCTGAAAAAATTTATAAGTTACATAACATCTATTCATTCTTTCAAACTTTACTTCAGAATGGTAAGAATTAATTACAAAAAATAATCGAATATGTAATGATAATAAATCCATTACAGAAAAGATAACTTTGATATAATCAAACTCTTCGACTAAATCTAACGACTGAAACAGTGAAACATTCAACGTACAAATTATTACTCACAATACCATTATCCTGTTTTAAAAAGAAGAGTTCCACAACCATCGAAAAGTCATTTTATTTATTTATGACCAATGATATGTTCGAAGCGTTGCCCATTTTCCCTAACACATAGACTAGTTCTATTTACTGTACACCTCATCACATATATCAGTTCGTTAGCAGGAATTTCCTGAAATGCGCGCTCAACTCTATCTCTCAAGTCTTCCAAAGAAGTTGGTCTCCTCGAGTATACTTAGGATTTTATTTGACATCATGAATGAAAATGAATAGATGTTAGATCGGGCGATCTGGCTGGCCATCTGATTGGACCATTTGTTCTAATCCATCTCTGCCCATAGGTATGACTGAGATATTAGAGAACAATATTAGCATTATGTGGTCCTGCACCATCCTGCTGAAAAAACATATTTTCCTTGATATTGTCAGGTGAATCGTTGATATTATTTTGAATATCGTTTTCTAAGAATTGTAGATATCTTTGGCACGTCAAAGGCCCGTCGAAAACAATTGGTCCAATGATTCTTGTCCCTATGATTTCTACCCAGACGTTGAATCCAAATCTTTCTTGAAAATTACCTTCTCTCAGCAATCTTGGATTTTTTTGAGGCCAATACCATGTATTATTTCCCATTGAACATACCATTATTCGTAAATCTATACTCATCTGTAAACAGTTACTTCGAGACAAAACCGTCATTCAAATCATGATGACGCAAAAGCCAATAACAATGAGTCAGTCTCCGTTCTGGGTCATTTTCATATAGATGCTGATGCAAACTGTATTTATAGGAGCGATATTTATGTTTTTTCAATACTTTCCTGGCACTTTCCCGCATTCAATTTCCAATTCTCGAACTGAGACAGATGGAGAAAAATGAACATATGCTAAAACATTAGTTTCCGCTTCTTCACTGACGATGTAGTGGATGTGGTTTTGATCAGCTGGTTCTTTCCTTAGCATCATTCCCAATTTCCTGAAATAGGTCCTCGATGGGTTCCGTCTTAACCGATAACGAACAGCGTATAGCATACTAGCATTGACAGCGTTCTTCTGACATTCTCCGTATATCAATATCATATCCATTTGTTCGTTTCGTGGATAACGATTATTATTTTCCATTCCAAAAAAACTTTTTACAAACGAAACGAGATGACAAGTAAAATTTGTATTTTACTTCTGACATGACATTTATCACCTACCGTTTTTCATGATTCCACGGCTACCTTTCATTTCATCAAACCTAAACGGATAACTCATTGGAATTTGTAGGCATCGTATGAAATATTGTACAAATTCAATAATTGATCGTTTTTAGTTTTGAACAAAAAAAAGTGGTATAAAATGTATATCGTTGAATTGGTAATTAAATCCTCTATCGAAAGATAGCCCTCGGTAGGTACCATTTAAAAAAAAAAGACTTTTTCGTTAAAAATGCGTTTAGAAAGTTTCAATTCCTGCTGTAGGATTTGTTATTGATCTTATCGATGAAATGACTATTACTATGAGTTACTGATGTAAATTAGTATGGATTTTAACCTGATCGATGAAGGCCTCCTGGGATAAAAAAAATAAAAAAATATTATTTTTCAATTGTTAAATAAAAATTTGGCAACACTCTCGTATGTAATTTGAGCCGTAGATTCCGCAAAACATCAAACATACAGGGTGTACCATCTGAAAAATTGAAGTTGGTGGCTATTCTGGCGAAACCGGAAATTTTGTTTTCATATGTCTGTCAATTAGAAATTGTGTCTCATATCTGTTGAAAAGTGAAGGAGATATTGGCATGGCCCAAGTCCCATTATCATCCGGTATATATATATATATATATATATATATATAAATTTTAATATAAAGGAAATATATATATATATATATATATATATATATATATATATATATATATATTGTTTGTTATGAAAAACGAGTTATATATTTTAAAAGGAAAAACCCCACAAAAAGAATAATTATTTAATAGCTATTAGTTTCAAGAGATTGTTTTAACATAATGTTTGAAGTTTTATTTCCTTTATTGAGCCTTTGTATAATATGAATAGATAAAAATATCCAAATACTATAACACAATCAATTTCATACACTGTCATGATGATTATAACCATAATTGTTCAAAGGACAACAAAAAGTCTAGATTTACAAAATCATCCTGAATAAAATGTGATCCACAAAATTATAAGCTTGAAACATACTATATATGAAATTGTATCTAACTAAAAGTAGCCAATGGGAGAACAGCAAACTTCTTGATGACAATAGCCAATCAAGGAACAGTATGGTCAAATGTAGGATTGAAAATTGTGAGAAAATAAGAACGAAAAAGTGTCAGAGACAATTATCACTGAAATTGTATATAGTTTATAAGAAAGTAAAAATAGTTGTATTTATAAGTTTTGACAAATAACCCCAAACAGTGAAAATGTGACAATATAGTGCGCGAATTCAAAAATTCAAATCGAAAGGAATGAGGAAAAATGGTATCCAGGAGACGGAAAACAAAGCCAAAGGAGACTGAAAATAATTTGAAAACGAATGCCACGTTTTGTTGGGAGAGAAAGAAAATTTCAATAATTTCAACAGTATAAGCAGAAAACCAACATGTACACCATATACAAATATTCCAAAGCTGATTCCTGAATTTGTATGGTTCCTTCGTTTTGGTATTGAAGTTCCTGAGAGCATTGGAGTGAAAGAGAATCCAAATCTGGGTGTATATTGAACAGCGACCGTTCCAGCGACAGGTATAAACATTCCTAGTGCATATCACGAACTGAACAATTTCACTAATAACTCATATCCCATCAGAAGAACTTTATTTCATTTGAATTTGAACTATTAAAGAAAATTCCACTTTCAAGGTAAAAGTGAGGTTGTGTCTATTTATCCATGACCTGTTTCTCATGATTATCCATGAAAATTTGTAGATTGACATTAGAATAAGTTATCGATCGTAGGCCAGGAAAATTTAAGTTTTCCTGAATGAAGGAAATAATTGCTTTTTGATACTTTGTTGCTTATTTTCCACAATTATCAGCAATCGTATTTATAAACACTGAATAGAAATTGACATCAAGCAGTGGCTAGTGGCTCAATTGCCTGAACCGGCTTTCTGAGACAAGAGGCGTACCAACTGAGCTTAGCTGTGGTAAGGAAAGTGATTACAATTGGCAGCAACGTGACGAGAGAACAGTGACGTTAGCTAGCAATCATTATTACATACAAAATATTATACAGGGCGGAAATACTTATCTATATCATAACAATTTGGCTCACAAAGAAAAGCGGAAATTATTTGCAAATCATCATTACATAACAATATATATATATATATATATATATATATATATATATATATATATATATATATATATATATATATATATATATATATATATATATATATATATATATATATATATATATATATATATACAGGGTGTCCAATATGAAACTCCGCGGGCAAATATCTGGGAAACGATATCCATATTTCGTGAAATCAGATGATCTTGATGTCAAAGGATCCTCTTATTTACGTAGAGATCCATCACAAGGCGTCATCCGTTAGGGCATCGCGACACCGACACCAATTTTTTTAAATGGCATCCCAGATTTTTCAATGCTTTTTGCGATTTCGCATCTAATTCTGAATTCAGCCATATAGCACACTCATAGTTTCCTTTGAATACTGATGAAAAGCAGCAACGTTATTGCATATTATGAAGAGGGCCATGAAAGCGTCAAAATGAATGCAATAATACGAGTATTCATCGATCTGTCAGAATACCTGTCAGATTTTACGAAAGTGTATCCAGTTTTATGTTGGTCCTTGAAAATTGAAAATTGAAAAATTGTTCGATTTTCGAATGCAGAAAAGTTGGATATGAAATGTATTTGTGGCGAAGCAGTGAGAATATACGCTAATCGGTATCCCGACAGAAGATTACCGTCAGACAAAACATTCACTAGCTTAGCCAAATCTTTGGCACAAAATTGATGTTTTAATGGAAACAAGCGAGAAAAACTACAAAAAACGGCTACAGATGAGAATCACACTGTCCAGACAAGTAGCAATGGATTGTGATATTTCGAAATCGTCAATACAACGTATTTTGTCAAAAAACAAATTTCATCCCTACAAAATACATCTGGTTCAAGGACTACAGCCAGGTAATAATCTCCATTGTTTATTGTTCATAACTTTAATCTATTCCCATATTTAGGAGATGCTGACAGGAGATTGAACTTCATTGCATGGTTTTCCACCCGTATTTATGATGATCAGATTCTCAACAAAATATTATGGAGTGATGAAAGCCGTTTCCATAACAATGGTATAATAAACAAACATTATTGTCACTATTGGTCTGAAGGAATCCTCATTGGATTCAAGAAACGAGATATCAGTCTGTTTTGAGGGTTAATGTTTGGTGCGGAATCATTGATGGTTATTTGATAGGACCTCATTTCGAATCTCTTGGAGAATTTACCAATACAAACTCGACTGAATATGTGTTTCAACAAGATGGGGCACCTCCGTAGAATAATAGAATAATTACCCAATATTTGTATGACACTCTCAATGAGAAATGGATTGGAAATAAGGGTCCAACACCATGTTCAGCTCGAAGTCCAGATATGACTCGACTGGATTTTTTTTGTGGGTATATATAAAAGACTTGGTTCACAAACGACGTCCACAAAATGTAGATGATTTAAAAAATAGTATCACATATGTGTGTGCTTCCATATCGCGTGCGACGCTTTTAGCTGTCACGAATCGAGAAATATTAAAAAGGTACAATATGTGTATTCTACGTGGAGGGAGGCAGTTAGAACACTTTCTGAAATAGTTAATTTTGTCACTTTAATTTTTATTACCATCATTTTGGCAGAGTTTTGGTCAAAGTAAAATATTTTTTGGTAATTTGTAACATTTACTTGAGTTTGTATTGTCTGCGATTTTACAGAAACAACAACTTGATGAAACTGAACAGGCAATGCAATTATAACTTTATAATATGCAATAAAGTTGCTGTTTTTCTACAGTATTCAAGGAATGCTATGAGTGTGCTATATGGCTGAATTCAGAATTTGATACAGAATCGCAAAAAGCATTGGAATATCTGGGATATCATTTAAAAAAATTGGCGTCGATGTCGCGACGCCCTAACGGATGACGCTTAGTGATGGATCTCTACGTAAATAAGAGGACCCTTTGACATCAAGATCACTTGCCTTCACGAAATCATTTTCCAGATATTTGCCTGCGGAAATTTATATGAGATACCTCGTATATATATATATATATATATATATATATATATATATATATATATATATATATATATTGTTATGTTTAGAAGAACGTGTTAAATGTTCAAAGAGTTAAAATGAAAATTATAAATTAAGTATTAATTTATTCAGTTTTTAATATTAAATAATAGCATCTGAAATGAATATGTGTTCAACATTACAAGCAATTGGCATAATTTATAAAATTATAGGAATCAAAATTTACTAATATATTTTTGAGCACAAGCAGACAACAAAATGTTAAAGTTAGAACATTCTGTATATGGAATTAGATCTGAACACAACAGTCAATGAGATGCCAGGAAAGATCTTGACGCAAAATTAAGAAAAAACAGAAACCGTCAAAAATGATTTTTCATATGTAAGGTATTTAGAAACGATTCGTGAATAAAAACTGGCAGATAAACGAAAATAATGGAAAGTGCAACAAAAGGTGCGTGTAAATAAAAAATTCGAAAAAAAAACAAAGGATGTGTGGTATCAAGAGAAAAAAATCAACAGGCTAGGAGATTGAGAAAAAATAATTTTGGAAGAACCAACTCAAGAAATTTGATTTTGAAAAATCAATCATATTTGCGTTACTGAAACAGTTATTTGCCAATACAACACAAGGAAATCCTAGAAAGAACTGTAGCTGATAAAAACCCAGATGCAGAACGAATCTTACCTTCTCATTTGAGACATATACCAGTACGAGGGCGAATTCACAGTCGACAAGGGGGCTGCAGACTGGAACAGCAGTTTCCAAGAACGGGAGAGCGATCCGAGACACTGAAAATTTTCGTTTCAAGAAGCCACAGGTACTTTGAACCATAAAAAGTTACTAAACTCAGTGCATCTTAAAAATGAACCTTTTTAAGAACTTTCATGAATTAGTTTAAAGAAACATAACCTTCAAAAATAGGTTACATTTCACTTTTTATTATCACATAACTCCACTTTTCATGTATATTTTGATATGAAGTACTAATTTGAGTTAATTATCGCAGAATAGGTAACAGTAAATCTTCCTGAATTAGGAAAATTATTATTTTGATGAATTTTTGCCTTATTTTCAATGATTGAGCAAGAACAAGTTGCCATTCTCTGAAACTAACATCGAGAACTACCAGAGGGCTCCACAGTAGAACTGACCCCTGAGATTTCATAGGCGTACCGATTGAGTTAGCTGAACTGAGATTTTTTTGTTATGATGTCTGATTGTGAAAATAAATAGATAAATAATGAAATAAAAAACATAACCCAATCACCTAATCATAACAATATATATATATATATATATATATATATATAATATATATATATATATATATATATATATATATTGAGGCGCTTTTAATGACAATTGACAAAACAACAAACCACAAAATATTGAAAGTTTTCTGTTAAAACAATGGTACAACAAAATTTAACACCGCCCCGAAATCCAACTAATGTTGGTAACAAAACACAAGCATGGTAAAACCAAGATTCAAATGTTTTTAAATGTTTTTAATAAATTTTACTGAAGATGCCCCCGAACGAGGGCGAAATGTTTAAATAAATGTAATTTTCTTCTCATTTTAATACAATCGAATCTGAAACCCAAGAAAACTCAAAAAAAAAATATATATATATATATATATATATATATATATATATATATATATATATATATATATATATATATATATATATATATATATATATATATATATATATATATATATATATATATATATATATATATATATATATAACTGGGCGACAGCATTTTCAAAACACGCATTGACAAATTTTACAACCAAAATCACCCGAAAACTCCCAACAACAGTTTTCACATTGGCATTACCTACACTAATTGCTTATCCAAAAAATCGAAATAGTAGCCCCACCCAACATCAGAGTCAGCCACAAAAGCACAATAATCCTGTCAACAAATTCTTCAAAATTAAAACCCGAAATTCCACAAGATAAAAAGACACATAAGTCACCGAATTCCATGCAATGAACCAACATGTAATAAAGTCTATATCAGCCAGACCCTTCAGTATCTTGAAAATCGCCTGAAATCACACATCACACGTAAATGATCAGAATATAAAACGTACAAAGCTAAGAAATAACGTCAAAACATAGCAGTATCAGAATCTGAAAACATCAGAAACGTACAATGACAAAACATATCATATCATCAGCATATAACTTTGTCAGAACGTACTTTTGTCAGAACCGGACATCATCAGAAATGAACATACTCAGAACAGGACATCATCAGAAAATCACATTATCAGAACCATACATCATCAGAAATGAACAGAGTCAGAACCGTACATTATGAGAATCGTATATTATCAGAACCGTACATCATCAGAACCCTACATCGGCGAACCGCACAATATCAGAATCAGTAATCGTCCGAAAGCAAGGATTGTCCGTTTCTGATAATGTACTGTTCTGATAATGTGCAGTTCTGATAATGTATGGTTCTGATAATGTCTGGTTTTGACAATGTACGCTTCTGATGATGTCCGGTTCTGATTGTGTTAATTCTGATGAAGTTCAGTTCTGACAGAAGTTCGTTCTGACAATGTCCGGTTCTGACAATGTTCGTTTCTGATGATGTCCGGTTTTGATTGTGATAATTCTGATGAAGTTTTTTCTGCTGTTGTTAATTCTGATAAAATGAGTTTCTGACGTTTTCCGATTCTGCTCCTGTTATGTTACTTTCTGACCGTGTTATGTTTTGACATTGTTAATTCTGATACAATACGACCAACCCACACAAATATGCAAAAACCCCATCAACTGCCCTGAACAATCACAAACAAATACAAATAACGATTTCGACTAGGAACAAACGGAAATACTTGCTATTGAATATAACACCAAAGACGCGAATTCCTCGAAATGATTCATATGAAGTAAAAAACAGACAGCATCACTTACTTGAACAAAATATACCACAATCTACTTTAAAAAATACTACCACCTACATTCACCTTCCACCACGCCATCTATAACATAATCGACAAACATCAAATCTCCAGAAAAGCAAGAAATCATCAATTTAAGGTGGGCGTTTAATGTAGAGTATTTTTACACGCTTTATATTAACTCCACTTGTATGTTTGTTTGTTTGTTTGTTCGTTTGTTTGTTTGTTTGTAATCGACTCTTTTGGGCGCGATTTTGACCCACTTCCAGACGTCCGAATGATGTGAAATTTGGCAGGTGTAAATAATTCCGGTGACAATGCATCAAAAAATTTTTGTGTGAAAAAAACAAAATGGAGGCTCCAATATGGCGTACGAGTTTTGTGATTATGGTCCGATTCGGTTCAAAATTGGTATCTGAGAGTTTTCGCGGTAGGAGATTATGATTCTTTTGTCAAAATTGGAAAATTCAAAATGGCAGATCCAAAATGGGAGACGAGTTTTGTGATTATGGTCTGATTCTATTCAAAATTGGTATGTGGGGATTTTTGAGGTAGAATATCAAGATTCTTCTGTAAAAATTGGAAAATTCAGGATGGCGGCTTTAAAATGGCGGCCAAGTTTTGTGATTAGGTTTTTATTTAAATTGGACGGTTTTTGGGTGAATTTGTGATTTTTTGGATTCAAAATTGGTATGTGGGGGTTTTTGGGGTCGGAGATTATGATTACCTAAGATTATCCCATTTTTTTATTTGCAAAAAAATTATAAAAATAATAGTTGAAAAAAACTAAAAAAACACGCTTTTATTAATAAACCACACTAAAAAGTAGGAAATAAATAATAGTTTAAAAAAACAAAAAATTACGCTTTTATAGAAAACCAGACTAAAAAAATAGAAAATAAGAAAAAAATGTATTTTATTTTAAGAAAAGCGTGGGGTGCATGGTATCAATAATTATATAGTACATTACACACCTAGGGCAGTGAAGTAAGGAATGTCTCAGATCACAGGTAATTGTTGGCCGAGACGATGCCATGCACCCCACGCTTTTCTTAAAATAAAATAATTTTTTTTCTTATTTTCTATTTTTTTAGTCTGGTTTTCTATAAAAGCGTGTTTTTCAGTTTTTTTAAACTATTATTTTCATTTCAAGTTGCATCGAGAAACGGTTACACGTTGTGAACTCAAATTTAGTAGGGAAATAAGAAAAGATTACTATCACTAACTGAAAATTTCGAGATCGAATTGTTTTCGAAAATTGAGTTTTTTTTTTTGTCGATAATTGTAGGAAATACGCCAATATATGCTTCTTTTTTATTTCAAACGAAAGACCCATGATGATAGTTCAACTTCCAATTAAAAGTGTAACGAAGTTACTATTTTCCCGCTATATTTATCAGCCAAAAGCTCCCTGTAAGGAATTAAACCCCGCTTGAAAGTAATAATAGGTCTAGAACTACCATTCAGGTTCGTGATAAATCCGTGAATCACCCCTAACACGATAAATAGGCTAAACACGCCAATACCGCGAGCGTGGTTGTGGAGAACGAATGATTGAAACAAAGCAATCGTACGTCACCCGCCCCAATCTGGAGTAAGCACTTGAATCGAACGCAAAACTCGAGAATAAAAGTTTCCACAAAGGATCGGATTCATTCACGTACGAGCCAACAGTCCGATCGCCACCCAGCATAGTTGAGTCTAGACAGAGACGCGCGCACCGAGCTGACGTCACAGCAGTCGCCACCGAGAACATGACACTGTGCCCGAGCAGCCGTTGACGTCACGAGGGAAGGGAGGCCGATATTCTGGACGTTGGATCAAATGCTCGAGAGAGCAGGCAGTCGTTCCGAAGCAGCGAAGCCAGCCAACACGCCAAGGAGAGAGTTCCGCCAGAAGGACGAGAGTACAGAGGAGGCGCACGCACCAAGCTGACGTCACAGCCGTCGCCACCGAGAACATGACACGATGTCCGAGCAGCCGTTGACGTCACGAGGGAGGGGAGGCCGATATTCTGGGTAATTATTCTGTGAAGGTATAATTTGTATCGCAAACGACAGAGTCCACAAAACGGCGCGCGCATATAAGTCGATCAGGAGGGATTCGGAAAAGAGGGAGAAGCCGGCCGTAGTTCCGTTTCGACATATTTCAAAGAATTAGTAGCTTGCCCAGCCCAGCAGAAGCAGCCACGCGGCCGACTAGTATCCAGAGTGTGAGCCAAAGACCGAAGCAGTCCACGACCGTGCCGGGACTTGCCGAAGCAGTGAGATCGGAGTTTGGTAAATATGTTGTATCAGGTAAAAGACATCAGGAAATGTTTGTAAGTACCGCAGATGCGATGTGCGCATGATCGTAAGATGCACACATTCATTTCAATACTGTGCTGGTAATTTCTGCATACGAGTCCGTACAATACCCACCCCCCACCGCAGAGCTTTTGGTTGTTAAGTTTACCCCGCTTGCTTGAAAACACCCTCCTTGCTTTCTCTTTATATAGTGCTTGCCATGTATTCATTTGTTGTGATAACTTGAGGTCGCCGTCAGCCGCCCTCACTGTATTTCAGTATTTTTAATATACCTGTTTATCCTGTTCTTCGTATTCTTTCATTGACAATTTTGAGTAGAATTTTAACATCTAGTGCGCAGTCGCCACCCAGGTTCGAAACCCAGTTGAAGGCAATTAAAGCCTGCCTTGCTGGCCCTGTTACAGTGTCACGACTATATTGACCCCTGGAGTGTCTTTCTTCACTGAGACTGCCCGGAGCAAAAGTGGCCTTTTCCACTATAAAGTTAAAGGTAGCGCCCGAGAAAACCCGAGAACAGTGAAAAGCGCCAAGGTTTGATAATAGGGGAAGAAACCCCCTGACAAATTGGCGCCCGAGCAGGGACCGTTTTTATAGTATACCGAGACCTGTCATTTTTGACAGATGTCAACTTCGACTCAAAAGAGAGTCAATATGCCGAGTGACCCCTCGTTTAGTAGGTTTCCGGGGGTGTAGAACCGATTACCGTCATCCGTTTCCTTTTCAGGTTAACCATTCACGAGATACGTGGGTGAAGAGAGAAAGCAAGCTCGTACGACAAGGACAGATGGAAAACCGTGAAGCTAGATCCATAGGGTGAAGCGCTCCCCGCCATCATTGTCAAACTCGGCTCAGAAGAGAGTCAGGCATCCGTGCGATACCTCCCTAACGAATTATCGAGTGCGTAGAAGCGCTCCCCGCCATCCGTTCGTCAATAGGAGGTACGGTGCCCAAGATACGAGCACTAGACAAGGAGTTGAGGTTCGACTGTGAACCAAGTAAGACGTGCAAGCTGAGAAAGTGGAGTACCGACTGCGAACCAAGTAAGACGTACAAACTGAGGAAGTGGAGTTTCGACTGTAAGACA
Organism: Gonioctena quinquepunctata; assembly: GCA_018342105.1. Classification (NCBI taxonomy): domain Eukaryota; kingdom Metazoa; phylum Arthropoda; class Insecta; order Coleoptera; family Chrysomelidae; genus Gonioctena; species Gonioctena quinquepunctata. The sequence goes on from JAFIRS010004623.1 coordinate 45,965, forward strand.
CGTAAGACGTACGAGTTCCAAGTATTCGCCGAAGATGCCGACAGGACTAGGAAGCCCCATCGCCGTGCCAGTGACCACCACAGGCCCCGCTGGATGCCCCCTACCGCTGAGTCCAGGTACAGGAAGTGACCCTAACGACACCCGCGTCGGATGGGTGTATCAACTACGGAAAGAGGAGCTAGACACCGAGCTCGCTAGATTTCGCTTGGATCCAACCGGCACCGTCGACGAGAAGCGAAGGAGGATCATAAAATTTCTCCGAGAAGGACGAGCAGCATCACCCGCACCGACCGTCATCAACCTGTTCCCGTTCCCCACGACAATCGCACCGCCGCCCGTATTACCCACCATTACAGTGACGAGCACTGGAAACCCGATCATGAGCAACGTGCTCACAGGGACCCCCGTGGGAGCACAGGCCGCCCCACTGCCGCCTACTACGAGTGTAGGGATGGCACCATTGAGAGTGAAGGACTGGAGAGTGACCTTTAATGGGACCAACGACCCCGCCGCCTTCCTCGAGAGATTGGAGGAGATTCGAGAGTCCCAAGGCATCACCGCAGACCGCCTCCTACAAGCTATGCCCGAGTTACTGGAAGGGATGCCGGCCCTCTGGTTCAGAAACAACCGGGCATGCTGGCCGAGATGGGAAGACTTCTGCACCGCCTTTCAGGACTTCTTCTTCCCCGTCCACTACCGAATTGACTTGGAAGTGGCCATCAGCAGGAGGACACACAACCTGAGAGAGAGTATGACAGCCTACATCACGGACCTGCAGACCATGATTCGCCGCCATGGTGGAATTCCGCCAGACCAGGAGTTGAACTGGCTGTACCGCAACCTGCACCCAGAATTCCGGCGAGAAATCAGAAGGACGGACTTCAACAATGTCCATAAATTCGCCAAAGCTGCCAGAGAGTACGAGCTTTTGCGAGCCGAGATTGAGCAAGCTCAGAGGACGACTCCATCCCCGCTTTTGGCACCATACAGGACCCCGGCAGCCCCACCAGTGGTCACTAGGCTTGCCCAACTAGCCACATTGCCCCCTAGGAGCCCAGTAGCCCAGCCGGTAATGAGCCAAAGCAGCCCAGTCAACCGCCGCCTCATCGAAGAAAACCGAGAGTGTTGGCGATGCGGGCAGACAGGGCATTTCAGGAGCCAATGCCAATCAGCCCCAAGGATATTCTGCTCCCGATGCAAGCGAGACGGAGTATTGTCTCGTGATTGCCCATGCCCACGGCCGGAAAACCAAAACCACGACTGGAGGTACGTGCAGCCCCGCTCCCATGACGCCCCACCTACCGCCATCATCGCTACCACCGACCACCGACCGCATCTTTCCGTCAAGATTCCCGATGGCACCGCTGAAGCGATGATTGACACAGGTGCCGTAATCTCCTATGTCGGCGACAGGATAGCCAGGCAGTGGAATCTGCTAGGAGTACCGAAAACTCCAACTGCTACGAGTTCCGCCCGACTGGCCAATGGAGAAATAGTTACCGTCCCCACAACGTATCACGTGGAGATCCGAGTTGGAGAACACCGCTTTGAGGAATCTTTTGGACACCTGAGTGGACTGTCATCCGATATGGTCCTAGGAATGGACATATTGAGGAAAAGGCAGTTTGGACTCGACCTAGGAAGTGGCCAAATCTTGGTGAAGAACCAACCCATTGCAAGGGAAGCTCGGCCCGTACCATGCTTTCCAATTGGAGTTATTGAGCCAAGACCGGCCCTGACACTTTCCAGAGAGGAAGAGGACCACTTGCAAGACTTCCTACAGGACGAGTTACGCCCATTCGAGGACATTCATGGGGTAACGCCGCTGGTAGAACATAGGATCCGTCTCCTAAATCCAGAGCCAATAAAGCAGCGATACCGACCCCAGAATCCCAGGATGCAGGAAGTATTCAATCCCAAAGCTGACAGAATGCCACAGGAGAACATCGTAGAACCCTCCGAAAGCCCGTGGAGCTCGCCAGTAGTCATCGTCCGAAAGAAAGATGACGAGCCGAGGTTTTGCAGCGACTTCCAGAAAGTCGATTCCGTCTCCATGAAGGATGCGTACCCGTTGCCGTTCACCAACACCTTCTGGACCGACCAAGCAGCCCCTCGAAGACGAGGACAAGCAGCCGCCACCCCAGCAGCTCCGGAACCCCCTCTGACTGTATACCTACCCGTCAATAGGGATCTGTGCTGGCGCTGTGGTCAACCAGGGCACACACGCACCGTGTGCCAACGGAAACAGCCCCTCTTGTTTTGCTCCCGATGTGGCTTGAAGGATGTCCTCTCTCGGGAATGCCACTGTTCCGACTCAGCCGCCCAGAGGAGACCAGCCCAGAGGAGACCAGCCCAGAGGAGACCAGCCCAGAGGAGACCAGCCCGAAGGAGATCAGCACCCATGTCCATGTTGATGTCGTATCCTGACCCGCATATCCCCGATGCGGATGTTCAGCACCCATGTCCATGTTGATGTCGTATCCTGACCCGCATATCCCCGATGCGGATGTTCAGCACCCCTGTCCATGTTGATGTTGTATCCTGACCCGCATATCCCCGATGCGGATGTTCAGCACCCATGTTTGTCGTATCCTGACCCGCATATCCCCGATGCGGATGTTCAGCACCCATGTTGATGTCGTATCCTGACCCGCATACCCCGATGCGGATGTTCAGCACTCATTGATGCCGTAGGCAGACCCGTAGGATCAGGATGCGGATGCCAGCATCCAATCCAGGAAGGTTTTTTTTTTACTTCATTATTGTAGTATGACTATTTTTTTTTTCTCTTTCAATTTTTTTTTTTTGACTGGTAATGTTTTCTTGTTGTACAGTAATCATTGTACACAGTAGTCCTGTTTGTTGCTCTCCGGCAACCAGGCAAGAGTTTATTTTTGTTTTTCATTTGGAATAATTTGAGGTCCACATTTAATTTTATTTCATTCCGTAATTTATGTATCAGGTGGACCTACCCCGAATAAAGGGTTCGACTATTGGGGGGTAGGCACCTGGCGGGCTATACTGTTATATTCCGAATGGACCTGTTTTTTTTTGTTAGAACATAAGGTTGCTAGCCGTCTAAGTTTTGAGAATGTTCACAGCAAAACGAGTTAGTTTTCAGGTCCCTCTGACCATACGAATGCATGTTAAAAAAAAAAAAAAGTTTTTTTTCTTTTTCCCCGAAGTAGGAAGGGTGTGTAACGAAGTTACTATTTTCCCGCTATATTTATCAGCCAAAAGCTCCCTGTAAGGAATTAAACCCCGCTTGAAAGTAATAATAGGTCTAGAAATACCATTCAGGTTCGTGATAAATCCGTGAATCACCCCTAACACGATAAATAGGCTAAACACCCTCCGTAACTCACGCCAATACCGCGAGCGTGGTTGTGGAGAACGAATGATTGAAACAAAGCAATCGTACGTCACCCGCCCCAATCTGGAGTAAGCACTTGAATCGAACGCAAAACTCGAGAATAAAAGTTTCCACAAAGGATCGGATTCATTCACGTACGAGCCAACAGTCCGATCGCCACCCAGCATAGTTGAGTCTAGACAGAGACGCGCGCACCGAGCTGACGTCACAGCAGTCGCCACCAAGAACATGACACTGTGCCCGAGCAGCCGTTGACGTCACGAGGGAAGGGAGGCCGATATTCTGGACGTTGGATCAAATGCTCGAGAGAGCAGGCAGTCGTTCCGAAGCAGCGAAGCCAGCCAACACGCCAAGGAGAGAGTTCCGCCAGAAGGACGAGAGTACAGAGGAGGCGCACGCACCAAGCTGACGTCACAGCCGTCGCCACCGAGAACATGACACGATGTCCGAGCAGCCGTTGACGTCACGAGGGAGGGGAGGCCGATATTTCAAAGAATTTAAAATTAGTAGCTTGCCCAGCCCAGCAGAAGCAGCCACGCGGCCGACTAGTATCCAGAGTGTGAGCCAAAGACCGAAGCAGTCCACGACCGTCCCGGGCCTTGCCGAAGCAGTGAGATCGGAGTTTGGTAAATATGTTGTATCAGGTAAAAGACATCAGGAAATGTTTGTAAGTACCGCAGATGCGATGTGCGCATGATCGTAAGAGGCACACATTCATTTCAATACTGTGCTGGTAATTTCTGCATACGAGTCCGTACAATACCCACCCCCCACCGCAGAGCTTTTGGTTGTTAAGTTTACCCCGCTTGCTTGAAAACACCCTCCTTGCTTTCTCTTTATATAGTGCTTGCCATGTATTCATTTGTTGTGATAACTTGAGGTCGCCGTCAGCCGCCCTCACTGTATTTCAGTATTTTTAATATACCTGTTTATCCTGTTCTTCGTATTCTTTCATTGACAATTTTGAGTAGAATTTTAACATCTAGTGCGCAGTCGCCACCCAGGTTCGAAACCCAGTTGAAGGCAATTAAAGCCTGCCTTGCTGGCCCTGTTACAGTGTCACGACTATATTGACCCCTGGAGTGTCTTTCTTCACTGAGACTGCCCGGAGCAAAAGTGGCCTTTTCCACTATAAAGTTAAAGGTGGCGCCCGAGAAAACCCGAGAACAGTGAAAAGCGCCAAGGTTTGATAATAGGGGAAGAAACCCCCTGACAAAAGCGAATCTCCAGACAATTTCCTTTGGGACATTAACTTGAAACACGAAATGGGCGAGAAATAACCAAATTCAAACACACAGCAAGAAATAGTTCCTTCTTTACCATCATTCTTAGTTCAGCCGTCCTCGGATAGAGAGCGCCATTGTAAATTTCATTCATCGAGTGCTTACTATTCTACAATGAAATGGGAATGTAACTTTAATAACGTCTTTAGAATTGTTTGTAAAAATTGTTTTGTAAAATTGTTTTTAACCGCTTTCTTAGTTGTTTGACCAACCCTCAGAAGTTAATGAAAACTTGTACGAGTTAAGATCACGGGGACCTTACCTTTTATAGTGGGATCCGAAACCACTCTTGGGACCTTGAAAAAATTTTTCAACAGCTGCGGGAATCGAACCCGCGCCAGGTGGAAACAGTTGACACAAGACCGACGCTGGTGCCACTGAGCCACAGGCCCCGTGACTGAGCCACAGGCCCCGTAGCAAGATATAAAAATTGAAAGTTTCGGATTCGGAGATTATTCATAATCGTATTATGGAGAGTAATTTGGGGAAGGATAAAAAAAAACAACAATTAGTGACGGGGTCCGGAGGTTCAATGTGAATAATATAACGAAGATTTCCCAGACTGATAATAGGCACACGAGAAATGATTTTTACAAGCTTTCATTCAGTTTCACCTGACCTGGTCTCGGTCTGTCTGTCTGTAATCAGATCTTGCAAGTTAAATTTGACCCACTTCTAATAGCCCGATTGATTTGAAATAATATGGCATGTACATAATTCCGGTTACAATACATTATGGAATTTTTGTTGGAAAAAAACGAAATGGCGGCTCTAATATGGCGGATAATGTTTGTGATTATGGTCCGAATCTATACAAAAGTGGTGTGTCAGAGTTTTTGGTGTCGGAGATCATAATTTTTTAGTCAAAATTCGAAACTTCAACATGGCGGCACCGCAATGGAGGACAAGTTTTGTGATAATGGTCCGATTCTATTCAAAATTGGTATCTAAGAATTTCCGGGGTGTAGATTTTGATTTTTTTGCCAAAATTCGAGAATTCAACATGGCGGTTTCAAAATGGTGGACGAGTTTTGTGATTCTGGTCCGATTCTATTCAAAAGTGGTATGTTGGGGTCGAAATTATTTTTTCACTTCCAAGATTTCATTTAGTTTCACCTGTTCCGGTGTCTGTCTGTCTGTAATCAAATCTTGCAAGTTGAATTTGACCCACTTGTAATCGTCCGATGAATTTAAAATTTGGCAAGTGTACATAATTCCGAGAACAATGTATAATGGAATTTTTGTTAGGAAAAAAAACGGTGACTCCAATATGACGGTCAATTTTTGTGATTAAGGTCCGATTCATCTAGGGGTGTTCGTGGTAAGAAATTATGATTTTTCTGTCAAAATTCAAAAATGAATTGGATAGAAATTACTAAACTAGTTTAACATCATAAATATTAAAAACTAAAGAATAAATGAACGAAAAACAATGAATAACAAGATTTTATTAGTTAATAAAAAGAGAACTAAAAAGTTAAAAATAAAAATTATACAAAAAAGACAAGCTTTTATCATACAATTGTACTAAAAAGAAAAAAAATCCTTTTTCATTGTTTGATCTAGGTTATTCTGTGAGTAACACATTCAAAAGCTTGCGCGGCAAGGTTTTGAATCTGTTACTCACAGAATAACCTGGGTCAAAAAATGAAAAAAATTTTTTTCCTTTTTAGTGCAATTGTCTTCATTTTATTTTTTTATAATATTTTTCTAAACTTCCTTCTTTGGCAGTTAATTCATTCAATAATTCGAAAAGCTCCTATCCACCTTGCCCTGTTTGTTTCTCGGTGATTATTATTTATTTCTCGATTTGTACGTTCGGGTGAAATTTTGCATTCTATTATGAAATCTTTGTTGCAGAAACGAAATACAAATGGCAGACGAGTTTTGTGATTATGGGGCGCTTTTATTCAAAATTATTATATGTGGGTGTTAATTGAGTCGAAGATTTTTGTCAAAATTGATTGATCGAAGATGGCGGCTTCAAGATGGTGAACGAGTTTTGCGACTACGGTCCAATTCTATTTAAAATTGGTCTCTCGGAGTTTTTCTGGTCGGAAATTATGATTTTTTTATCAAAATTCATGAATTTGATATAAAGAGTTTTGTGATTATGGCCCGATTCTATTCAAAATTGGTATAAGGGTCGAAGATAATATATTTTTTGTCAGAAATTAATAAGATGATGGATTTCATCGATAACTAGAAAGAATCAACTGAAAATTATAAACAAAAATTGAAGACACACTTTTATGCAACTGCATTGAAGAGGTAAAATAAATAAAAAACTATTCTTCAAGAAAAGTTTTTATACAAATGCACTTAAAGGGCGAAAACACATTTCTTTAATTGTTTGACCTAGGTTATTCTATGAATAACCAATTCATAAGCTTACCGCGAATACAAAATAGGTATTCTTGCGCCTTGATATCTAGGCTTTTTAGGGAAATGGGTTTTGTGATTTATAGTACGGATTTTTAGAGTCGCAGAGTATGATTTTGTTGTCAAAATCAAAAACATTCAGTATGGCTGGCAGCTCCAATAAACTTCTTTAGAAAGGCATGTGTTGTATTAAAAATTACTCTCTGTACAATGATTGTAACTATTGAACATTCATAACACAATATTGAATTGTAACAATTCGCTTTTGAAGTATTGGAACGGAATATGGTTTCTTGGGGGTTTTGACGGCGCGTAGTCTTTTTCCATGGAAGTTTTTTTTTCTTCAGATATGTTACGTAGGTGAATAATTGTAGTCTTTTATTGATGAGTGTATTCCTCGAAATGAATACGGCCAATCAAATGCATTTATCTAACCAATCAAATTTCAATATCAGCGAATAGGTATACACCTTGTTGCTAGTATATCCGCGAATATACACGCTACTTGGTATAAAACAAGTAGGTTTTTAGCATTGTTCATACCAAACCTATCAAAATAATTCAGTCACTGTCAGATGACTTCCAAGTCACTATCAAGTCAAATCAAATAACCTTCAAAACACAACCTTTCATTCAAATGTACTAAAAATAAAAAATTATTGCTTTGGATGCGCGTTATTCCGTGAGTTTATCGCGCAAAGGTTTCAGTTCGAATACAAAAGCGATAAGCATTCAAATCTATAACTCACGGAATAACCTACGTCGCACATCCAAGGCAATTATTTTTTACTTTTTAGCGCAGTTGAATAAAAGCTTGTCTTTCAAAAGGTTTTTTTATTAATTATTTTATTATGTGCTTTTTAGTAAGAACGCCTTGATCTATGCATTTTTGTTAATGCATCGTGATTATGAGGTCTTTTTTCTGTAAGTTCTGAGAAATCTAGTTCTTCAATGAGGATACCATCCAAAGAAAAACTCATCTTAAATTTATGAATTTAAACTATAAATCAATATTCTTCGACTAAACTCATAATCTCCGACCCCAGAAACCATTACATACTAATTTTGAATAGAAACGGACCATAATCACAGAGATCGTCCACCATCTTGGAGCCGCCATTTTGATTTTATGAATTTTGACAAAAAAAAAATCATACCAGGTTTGAATAGAATCGAACTATAATTACAAAACCCGTTCACGACATTGGAGCTGCTATCTTGAATTTGTGAATTTTGAATGAAAATTCATAATCTCCGACCCCGAAAACTCCCACATACCAATTTTGATTAGAATCGGATCATAATCACAGAGATCGTCGGCCATCTTGGAGCCGCCACCTTTTTTAATAGAAATTCTATAATGCATTATCATGGGAACTATGAACGCCTGCCAAATTTCACGTTAATCGGACATCTAGAAGTGGGACAAATTTAACTTGCAAAATTTGATTACAGACAGACACCGGGAAACTAAATACTAAACACTAACGCCACATTTTGGAACTCGGGAATTATTTGCCAGTTAGATGACAAGCCATGTTTTGATAATTTCTATCAAAATCAAGTGAAAAACTTGAAAAAATGTGAAACATTGTCGATATCTGAGAGCAAAGTATTATATTTGTGAGAATTCAACGAAATTAACGTAGAATTATTTTTCAAAACAAAATTTGACAGTCCCGATATTGTTTCACATTTCTGCCACAGCACATGCTACGATCGATTTGACTGTCCCCACCAAGCACTTCGCACATAGTCAATACCACTCTTGATATATATTTTTTCGCCAATATTGTTGCAGAAATACCACTCGACCAAATTTCTTTTAAATAAATTTGGTCTCGTGAATTTCTACAACAATATTGACATAGAAATGTCAAAGTATACTAACCAAAATATCCAGCACTTGTGATATAACTACTGAAAATCACAGGCGATGTATGAGAATAAATCAATGATTTCTGATTTTACAACGAAAAATTCAGCGAACACCATATAGGACGTAAAAAATATCATTACTTTCTTTCTATTTTTGAATATACAGCTTCTTCTATCCACGGAGTGTCATAACATTTTTCATCCCTCAAAGAACGTTGTCTGATTATTTTCTTCAGTACACAATCCATATAAAACATTTCTAACGTTGTTACCATTTTTTATCTCCACAAAATTTCGACTCTTTTTCAACGAATATTATGGAAGAGAAATATTCAGGTCATTCCAATGCCATAGATATTGAAAATTGCTTTCTTGTGAAATTTGAGCAAAAAGTTTTGCTGAAAAAAATTAAGTTTTTTTTTCTCAATAATTATGAGCTGCATCTTCCAACTCTGCAATATTCTGTTGTAATGTTGTAATGACATCCAAAGATTATTCAGTGATTCAATAAAAATCGGTTCATTTCCAACGACTTATTGAAACAAACACAAAAGTCGCAATCAAAATATATATGAACCTGGGATTCAAAACTAATATATGACCGGTTGACAACGCGAGATTTTCAAAACATTCACTAGAATAATATCAAAATTAAAAAATTCAATAACGATTCCTCTGCCACTGGTGCTGGAATATTATATTCTGCTGATTTGACCTTCAGAGGACAACGCAACTGGCATGTTGCAAGCCTGCCAATATACATTATGTGTTGGACCTCATAATAATGGATATAACAACGTTGGATTTCATTTTCAAAGAATGTTATGTCGGAATAACTATTTCTCGAATCATTTCTTCTCGATTAAACTCGAAACCAAATGATAATTGATACTTCGAGACAGCTTTTACATGGAGTACGTAACTTTATCGGCAACAGGCAGCAGTGCCAAAGAGTAGAACTATAATCTTTGACAGTTTTCGCCCGCCGTTCTCCGATTATTGTCTCGTAGTAGAACTTAGTTTCGACTATAATTACTCATTTGCACGGTTGGAGACTGATAAATTTTCACTTATAATCTCCCTAGAGCATGAATTATTGCTGGAAATTATTGCATGAATTATTGCTGGGCCCATGCCCTAGTAAAATAAAATATATAATATCAGATAAATTGTTATATAAAATTAGTTGATTTCATACAATTTTCTTACTTGGTTTCAGGGAAATGTCAATATTGACTAAAAATTAAAGTGGATGTTCGTATTGCGGGAGATATTTTTTTGGTTTTTCCCGTGTCCTAGTAAAATAAAATATATAATATCAGATAATTTTATATAAAATTGATTGTTTTCATAAAATGTTCTTGCTAGGTTTCGGGGAAATGTCAATATTGACTAAAAATGAAAGTGGATGTTATTTCAATATTATTATTGTCTAATTTGTTGAAAATATAAACAGGATGTTCATAAAATCATCTGCGACTGAAAGATAAACTTTAGTCACTATCTTCCATCGTCAAGATAACCTCTTGTGGGGTATTCATGTTGAAAAGGGAAACATTCTCAATTTAATTGAGAATGTTTCCCTTTTCAATTATTGTCTAATTATATGATAGCTGTCATGTGCTGGGAAATTTCCACTTATTAATTCCACGTCTAGTTGCTAATGTGGATGGAAAATTCTCAGAAAATTTGCTGGTTACCCTAGTAACAATGTAGAAATAAAGCATCTGATTGGTTGAAAATGGTTGGTATAAAATTTTCACTGTAATCCTCTATCGGATTAGTTTTACAAGCCATTTTGAACGCCCACCGACAACCCAAGTCGTTTCACCCCACCATTCCAATAATACTTCTCACATACATATCAACCAGCCTCATTATCGGATTGCTTACGTGTTTTTAATGAGGAAGAAGAAAGAACAACAACAACGTATCGCGTTTTATACCAACAACACAATGAAGAGGAGGGAAAAAATAATATAATTATGACAAATGTCCCATAAAAATAACCATGTGCTGCTTTTAAACTCAACTTTTATTCAAAATAATGGTCCAACTAATTCTCCTTAGGTAAGTCCATATATAGATGAGAAAAGCACTTTAATGTATTTCTCTAATGAATATCAACGCTCTTGTTTGTTTAAAATTGTTTTTAACCGTTAACTCAGTTGCGAAGCAACCCTCGGAAGTCAGAGACTTGTGTGAGTTGAGAAGACGGGGACCTTAGCTTTTTTGGTGTCATCCGAAGCACTACTCGGCTGGTAACCGTGGACAGAATATCATATATTTGGCAATCAACAATTACTTTTATTTTCAACTAATATTAATATTTCTGATTCGTTTGACGGTTTGTAAAAGTCCTTTTTCTACTGATTTTGCAAATATTTGGAGAAAATTCCATTTTCCATCCATGGGTAAACTAAGAAAAAGTGACAAATGTTCATATTTCGAGAGCTACAATCCTCATCTCTAGTGTATCACCAATACCACAATAAATGTGGTGAATGATTACCGAAATTAGAGGTGGTAATCATTTTACCTGTGTTTGAATATCTATTTCAGTTATGTTCGTTATACTTTCCGATAATGTCCTGCCACTTCTGCCTATAGAGGACAATTCAGGCGGGGACTTTTTATGTAGGTTGTAGCATATAAAAACAACACTTTGTCTATAGTACAGTTTCTTTCGAAATACTTTTATTTTTTGTGTCTCCACATGTTATCTATATACCTACTGTATGAGTTGGTGTGTTATTTGGTACTTGGTTTTAATTTCAAATAAATAGTGTTATTCGTATTTTATAGTCCATGTGAAATAGTTATGTTGTGTTTTTCCATTGTTTTATTAATTTTATTTGCGTCGTATGGTTAAGATATGTATGTTGTTGTTCTCTTTTCTTTATCTATCTATACTATCATAAAATTGTAATTGTCGGTTTGTTTGTAACAATCACGTGAACCGGAGATATAACACTAAAACCACATTTTGGGATAACATCAATAACATGATAACGGCATCATCGGATAATCAAAGCCAAATGCATAAGCTATAACTAACAGAACAGAGAAGAAATAGGAAAAAAGTTAAATTCGCGGGGTACCAGCTATTTTATGTAAGATTATCTCAAACAGTTCGCAATGGTACAATTATTTTACAAACTCTCAAGTTGTTTCTGAAATTTTTTTTGAAAATGCAAATCTGTTGAAGACAAGAAGAAATAGAATGGTGTTCAGGAAGGAATCATGAAATAATTTTCGTATCACCACTGAAGTCAGCTAAAATCTTTTTTCAGTTGTGGAATCGCAGTATTTTTTGGATTTGAAATACTCTACTGGTGACAGGAAAATATTTTCGAAACTCTCCTTTTATGAATTGTGGAAAGTTTCTAATGTATGGCATATGGTTGGTTTAGAGACCGTGATTGAAAAATACTTTTGAAAACAAATTCCTTTGCATATAAAATGAAGAAGTAAAAAGCCAAAAATTACCCTAAAAAAAAAATGTTTGAATGTATATTCTAAAGAGGTTAGTCACTGGTTTTTGACGTGGTGACGTAATCGGTAATTTTTTTAAATTGGAATATATGTCTTATGATACTTATCTGAAAGGTCTTTTGATACTGCATTCAATGATAATAAATAATTTGTTTTTTTTCTACAGGGTGAACAAAAATTATTATTTTATTTCAGAGAATAACTTTATATCCAACAAAATACAACATTTAAATAAAATATTAATTTTTGTTCACCCTGTATAAACAAATAAAATTATTTATCATCACTGAATGCAGTATTGAAAGACCTTTCAGATGAAGTATCACAAGCCATCTATTTCAATTTAAAAAAATTACCGATTGCGGCACCACGTCAAAACCAGTGACATAACCTCTTTAGAATATACATAAAAAAATCGGCATTTAAAAACAAGAATCGACCTCTTTCAGGATTTTTTTCAAAAGAACATTTCTTGGGAAATATCGAATTTGTTCCATAATTTAGCCGCGCACTGTATATCTATTCATATAAAATTACATGTTCTGAATGTCTGACTGAGTCATCAACGCCCAGTCAGACCAAACCACTGGACCTAAAGAGCTGAAATTTCTACGGCGTATTTTATAATGACATGGAAAACCACTAAATAATGTTTTTTGATATTCAATACTTGAAGGGGTGAAAATATTGTTGAAAATTAGGGTGAAAAGGAGGGTGGAAGTTGGTGTGGAAGTACCGTTAGTTTCGAGAAGATAGAGTCATGGAAATTGGTATTTGAGTTCTTCTTTTTGAATGAAGATACATGTAGTTCATGGTGTTTGTAAATTCAAACCTAAAGGAGTGAAATGAGGGTTAAAAATGTATATGGCGGTTTTGTTCATTTCCAAGATGGAGTGTGAAAATTGGTTTTTGAGCTGTTTGTTACAAATAAAGAAATACGTATTTCAGGGTATTTGAAAATTCAACTCCTAATGGAGCGAAATGGGGGATGAAATTTAGTATAGGAGTACCGTTAGTTTTAGGGTTTGGCTCTTTAATTGGTATTTGGGCTTTTCTTTCCAAATGAAGAAAAATGTAACTCATAGTTTTTGAAAGTTCAATCTCAGAGGGCATAAAAGTTAGGTTCATAAAAATTTGTAATCGAGGTATTTGTTACCAATTGAGAAAAATGTGTGATAGGGGGTGAAGTTTCATATGGTGGTTCCGTTATTTTTGAAGAAAGAATCATGAAAATTGGTAATTGTGCTTTTATTTTCAAATGAAAAAAAAACACGTAGTTCAGGGTTTTTGATAACTCAACCCTAATGAGAGTAATATTGGGGTTGAAAATTTGTATAGTAGTATCGTTAGTTCTCAAGTGAGGGTCATAGAAATTGGTATTTGGTACAAATAAAGAAAAATATGTTTCAGTGTTTTTGTAAATCCAACCTCTAAATGGGACAAGTTTGTATGGGGTTCCATTTTTTGAAGTAGAGTCGTGGAAAAAAAAAACGTATACAATGATGACCTCGAAAACACGCGGGTAAAGCCGCTTATAAAAGGGATATATATATATATATATATTCATATATATATATATATATATATATATATATATATATATATATAGTATACCAGGAATTTGAGATTCATTTTTTCATATGAATTATGAAAAATTCTGCTCTCAAAGCGGGGATAGGTTAGATCCCACGGCTGAACCTGTTGGTTGGGTCTAAAATTTGTTATTGAAATGAAAGAAGGTTTTGGTCTAGAACTACGTTTACCTACTAGAGAAAAAAAAATCATAACTGCGTGTGTCTCCAAGTCCCAATAGCATGTTGTGTAATTTGTATTGTTATTATGAAATTTGTGTTATCCTCTTTGATATATCTGATACAAGTCATTCCAGTTCAACTTTCAGTTCATAATTCCCATTTTTTCTCGGTATTTTTATATCGCCCACCTTCCATATACATGACTGTTATCTATCGTATTCGACTGGTAAGCACGTAACAGGTTTTTTATCAAATTGTGAAACAATGCAAGGAATTGAAGGTTACATTTATAATTCCGGTGGTTAGACATTCGAAGAATTATTTGAAGAACTAGGTTATAGAAGTGATTCCCACTATTGAAACTATTATAGCAAGAGCTTCCGACAAGTTCATTATTTTTATTGCAACTTGTGAATCTATGATTACCTGAATTGGCATTTCCACGAAATAAAGTTAGTAAAGCAGTTTCAACAATTTGGAGACCAGATGATGAAAATGTCTATCTTCTATATACCAGATTCGTTGGATGATGAAGATTTCTGTATTCAATCCTGTAACATCCCCAAAACAATGTTCCCGATTTAAGTATACCGAGTGATAATGGGACAGGGGCCATGCCTATATCTCCTTCACTTATCAACTGATTTGAACAAAATTTTGTACATAGATATGAGACACAATTTTGGATTGACAGACATATGGAAACAGAATGGCCGACTTCCGGTTTCGCCAGAATAGCCACCTAAGTCCTTCGATTTTTCGAACGGAACACCCAGTATGTTTGATGTTTCTCGGATTCTACGGCTCAAATTACATACGACAGCGTTGCCAAATTTTTATTTTACAATAGAATAAAAAAATCCAATTTTTTTTTAGCCCAGGAGGCCTTGATCAGGTTGAAATCTTTAGTAATTTGCATCAGTAACTCATAGTAATAGTCATCCCATCGATAAGATCAACAAATACTACAGCAGGAATTGAAATTTTCTGAACGCATTTTTAACGAAAGAATCATTTTTTTCAACTGGTACCTGCCGAGGGCCATCTTGCCATTCGATAGAAAATATAATTAACAATTCAACGATATACGTTATGTACCACTTTCTTTTTGTTCGAAACGTAGAGAGCCATCTAACAAAATGAAATCAATCTGAAAAAAATTGGTAGGTAACATGACATCTATTTATTCTTTCAAACTTTACTTCAGAATGGTAACAATGAATTACCAAAAATAATATATAATGATAATGAATTCATTACAGAAAAGATAACTTCAATATAATCAAACTGTTTGAATAAATCTAACGACTGAAACAGTAAAACATTCAACGTCCAAATAATTACTCACGATACCATTATACTGTTTTCTATAGAAGTGTTTCACAACCATCGAAAAGTCATTTTATTTATTAATGACCAATGATATGTTCGAAGGTTTGCCCGTTTTCCCTAACACATAGACTAGTTCTATTTATTATACACCCCATCAAATTTATCTCTCAAGTCCTCCAAAGAAGTTGGTCCTCTCGAGTATACTTTGGATGTCATGTGACCCCATGAATGAAAACCAATATGGGTTCAATCGGGTGATCTGGCTGGCCATCTGATTGGACCATTTGTTCCAATCCATCTCTGCCCATAGGTATCACTAAGATATTGCTGAAGAATATTAGCATTATGTTGTCCTGCACGATCCTGCTGAAAAAACATATTTTCCCTGATGTTCTCAGGTGAATCGTTGATATTATTTTGAATATCGTTCTCTGAGAATTGTAGATATCTTAGGCCCGTCGAAAAGAATTGGTCCAATGATTGTTGTCCCTATGATTCGTACCTAGACGTTGAATCCAAATCTTTCTAGAAAATAACCTTCTCTCAGCAACCTAGGATTCCCTTGAGCCCAATACCTTGTATTATTCCTATTGAACATACCATCATTCGTAAACCTAGACGCATCTGTACAGTATTTTCGAAACAATGCCATTATTCTAATCATGATGACAATAAGTTAGTTAATATCGTTTCGGACGTTCATCGTCTTGATGTATTTAAGAGGTTCTCACGACGTTTCGAATGCTTGTATCTGCAATCGTCTTCAGGTGAATACTGACAAGTTTAGGTGCTACTCACCAATTTTCATGACTGTCGGCGCAATGATGCGTGCAATTCCGCCATGTGCAGCGGTGCGTGTATTTTAGCGCGGTGTGGTGGTGCGTGAAGTTTCGCGCCTCTGCAACCCGCCAGAAAGAGCAATCACAGGTTTCCATACGTTCTTGTTCTCAACGCTTGGTTGACTAAAGGCGTTATTGGCTTCGATGTAGGCGGCCTCTTTGAACTTTCGTTTGAACCAATGCTCCTCTCTATGTAGAACACTTGCGTCGTTCCATAGAACTCGATGGTGCTCAGTCCAGGCGTGGTCAGCGATTCTTGATTTTGATGTTTCTCCACGTTGAGTCCATTTCTTGTGCTCATCCAATCTTACCGATAACGGTCTCTTTGTCTCTCCAATGTAGGAATCTTCACATGGAACTTCATAAATGCAATTCTTACTGATTTCATTTTGTTGTCAGGTTTGGTCTTGGTCAGAAACTCCGTAAAGTACTGCCGGATTGGAAGCAGCTCTTGATGTTGAACTTGTTTTCGATCCTTCTGATCTTCTCGGAGACACCTCTGATGTACGGAAGGCAGATCACTTTGCTTTGTTGTTGCTCTTCAGATGTTTTTGTTCTCCGGAGTTGTTTCAGTACTTCTTCTAGGAGTTTCTTGGGATATCAATTCCGGTGGAGGTCCTATCTGATGTGGTTTAATTCGGCATCTAGTGACTCCACGTCGTTGCATATTTGCGTTGCACCACCACACCGCGCGAAATTACACGCACCGCTGCACATGGCGGAATTGCACGCATCATTGCGCCGAACAGTCATAAAAATTGGTAAGTAGCACCTTAACTTGTCAGTATTCACCTGAGGACGATTGCAGATACAAGCATTCGGAACGTCGTGAAAACCTCTTAAATACATTAAGACGATGGACGTCAGAAACGATAGTAATCAAGTTACCACATCGTCTACAACCTTCAAACAAACAATAAGTTAGTCTCCGTTCTGGGTTATTTCTCTATAGATGCATGCAAAGTGTATTTAACGAAGCGATACTTATGTTTTTTCAATACTTGTCTGGCACTTTCCCTGCTGATCTCACATTCGATTTCCAATTTTCGCACTGAGACTAATGGAGAAAAATGAACAAATGCTAAAACATTCGTTTCCGCTTCTTCACTGACGAAGAAGTGGATGTGGTTTTGATCAACTGGTTCTTTCCCTAGCATCATTTCCAATTTCCTGAAATAGATCCTCGATGGGTGCCGTCTTAATGGATATCGAACAGCGTATAGCATATTAGCATTGACAGCGTTCTTCTGACATTCTCCGTATGTCAATATCATATCGATTTGTTCGTTTCCAGAATAACGATTATTATATTCCATTTCAAAAAAACCTTTTTACAAACGAAACGAGATGAAAAGTCAAATTGGTATTTCACTTCTGACATGACATCAATCACCTACTGTTTTTCATGATTCCACAGCTACCTATCATTTCATCAAACCTAAACGGATAACTCATTGGAATTTGTAGGCATCGTATATAATATTGTACAAATTCATCAAATGATCGTTTTCAGTTTCGAACAAAAAGAAAGTGGTATATGAGAGATAAGTGCCATGTGAAGTGGAATGAATAGAAAAATCGAATTTAAACGGTTTTCTTCACATAAAACATTCAATATAAAATTGAACCAGAGAAAGGTAGATCTCAGGTGAAAAACAACTACTTTCCTGGCAAATACCACGCAGAACGTTGAATGATATTCACCTGAAAATCCATGCATACTTCCATATAATATCAATGGACATTGAATGCAAATGTTTCTTTCTGATAAGCTCGATTATGTTTAATTTATGTCGTGTTCACCTAACAATCCGCATACCGGTTTCAGGCTTCTTGGCCCTCATCAGTACGGAGTAGTCAACCACCTGAGATCTACCTTTCTCTGGTTCAATTTTATATTGAATCCTTTATGAGAAGAAAACCGTTTAAATTCGATTTTTCTATTCATTCCACTTCACATGGCACTTATCTCTCACTATATGCTAGACGGGCTTGCCACTCCTACTGAGAAGGAATCTTTTATTTAGAAACCTATCGAGGTGGGAGATTTTCGGAGATTTTTGCTCATAGTTGAATTTTTTCCGGCGTACCTTAGGTGTTACAAGATCGTGATGGTTTGTTTACGTTGTGTCTCACTTCAGCCAGAGTTCTTTGGACCTTTGGCTGGTTGACTACTCCGTACTGATGAGGGCCAAGAAGCCTGAAACCGGTATGCGGATTGTTAGGTGAACACGACATAAATTAAACATAATCGAGCTTATCAGAAAGAAAAATTTGCATTCAATGTCCATTGATATTATATGGAAGTATGCATGGATTTTCAGGTGAATATCATTCAACGTTCTGCGTGGTATTTGCCAGGAAAGTAGTTGTTTTTCACCTGAGATCTACCTTTCTCTGGTTCAATTTTATATTGAATCCTTTATGTGAAGAAAACCGTTTAAATTCGATTTTTCTATTCATTCCACTTCACATGGCACTTATCTCTCATATACCACTTTCTTTTTGTTCGAAACTGAAAACGATCATTTGATGAATTTGTACAATATTATATACGATGCCTACAAATTCCAATGAGTTATCCGTTTAGGTTTGATGAAATGATAGGTAGCTGTGGAATCATGAAAAACAGTAGGTGATTAATGTCATGTCAGAAGTGAAATACCAATTTGACTTTTCATCTCGTTTTGTTTGTAAAAAGGTTTTTTTGAAATGGAAAATAATAATCGTTATTCTGGAAACGAACAAATCGATATGATATTGACATACGGAGAATGTCAGAAGAACGCTGTCAATGCTAATATGCTATACGCTGTTCGATATCCATTAAGACGGCACCCATCGAGGATCTATTTCAGGAAATTGGAAATGATGCTAGGGAAAGAACCAGTTGATCAAAACCACATCCACTTCTTCGTCAGTGAAGAAGCGGAAACGAATGTTTTAGCATTTGTTCATTTTTCTCCATTAGTCTCAGTGCGAAAATTGGAAATCGAATGTGAGATCAGCAGGGAAAGTGCCAGACAAGTATTGAAAAAACATAAGTATCGCTTCGTTAAATACACTTTGCATGCATCTATAGAGAAATAACCCAGAACGGAGACTAACTTATTGTTTGTTTGAAGGTTGTAGACGATGTGGTAACTTGATTACTATCGTTTCTGACGTCCATCGTCTTAATGTATTTAAGAGGTTTTCACGACGTTCCGAATGCTTGTATCTGCAATCGTCCTCAGGTGAATACTGACAAGTTAAGGTGCTACTTACCAATTTTTATGACTGTTCGGCGCAATGATGCGTGCAATTCCGCCATGTGCAGCGGTGCGTGTAATTTCGCGCGGTGTGGTGGTGCAACGCACATATGCAACGACGTGGAGTCACTAGATGCCGAATTAAAGCACATCAGATAGGACCTCCACCGGAATTGATATCCCAAGAAACTCCTAGAAGAAGTACTGAAACAACTCCGGAGAACAAAAACATCTGAAGAGCAACAACAAAGCAAAGTGATCTGCCTTCCGTACATCAGAGGTGTCTCCGAGAAGATCAGAAGGATCGAAAACAAGTTCAACATCAAGAGCTGCTTCCAATCCGGCAGTACTTTACGGAGTTTCCTGACCAAGACCAAACCTGACAACAAAAATGAAATCAGTAAGAATTGCATTTATGAAGTTCCATGTGAAGATTCCTACATTGGAGAGACAAAGAGACCGTTATCGGTAAGATTGGATGAGCACAAGAAATGGACTCAACGTGGAGAAACATCAAAATCAAGAATCGCTGACCACGCCTGGACTGAGCACCATCGAGTTCTATGGAACGACGCAAGTGTTCTACATAGAGAGGAGCATTGGTTCAAACGAAAGTTCAAAGAGGCCGCCTACATCGAAGCCAATAACGCCTTTAGTCAACCAAGCGTTGAGAACAAGAACGTATGGAAACCTCTGATTGCTCTTTCTGGCGGGTTGCAGAGGCGCGAAACTTCACGCACCACCACACCGCGCTAAAATACACGCACCGCTGCACATGGCGGAATTGCACGCATCATTGCGCCGACAGTCATGAAAATTGGTGAGTAGCACCTAAACTTGTCAGTATTCACCTGAAGACGATTGCAGATACAAGCATTCGAAACGTCGTGAGAACCTCTTAAATACATCAAGACGATGAACGTCCGAAACGATATTAACTAACTTATTGTCATCATGATTAGAATAATGGCATTGTTTCGAAAATACTGTACAGATGCGTCTAGGTTTACGAATGATGGTATGTTCAATAGGAATAATACAAGGTATTGGGCTCAAGGGAATCCTAGGTTGCTGAGAGAAGGTTATTTTCTAGAAAGATTTGGATTCAACGTCTAGGTACGAATCATAGGGACAACAATCATTGGACCAATTCTTTTCGACATGCCTAAGATATCTACAATTCTCAGAGAACGATATTCAAAATAATATCAACGATTTACCTGAGAACATCAGGGAAAATATGTTTTTTCAGCAGGATCGTGCAGGACAACATAATGCTAATATTCTTCAGCAATATCTTAGTGATACCTATGGGCAGAGATGGATTGGAACAAATGGTCCAATCAGATGGCCAGCCAGATCGCCCGATTGAACCCATATTGGTTTTTATTCATGGGGTCACATGAAATCCAAAGTATACTCGAGAGGACCAACTTCTTTGGAGGACTTGAGAGATAAATTTGATGGGGTGTATAATAAATAGAACTAGTCTATGTGTTAGGGAAAACGGGCAAACCTTCGAACATATCATTGGTCATTAATAAATAAAATGACTTTCCGATGGTTGTGAAACACTTCTATAGAAAACAGTATAATGGTATCGTGAGTAATTATTTGGACGTTGAATGTTTTACTGTTTCAGTCGTTAGATTTATTCAAACAGTTTGATTATATTGAAGTTATCTTTTCTGTAATGAATTCATTATCATTATATATTATTTTTGGTAATTCATTGTAACCATTCTGAAGTAAAGTTTGAAAGAATAAATAGATGTCATGTTACCTACCAATTTTTTTCAGATTGATTTCATTTTGTTAGATGGCTCTCTACGTTTCGAACAAAAAGAAAGTGGTACATAACGTATATCGTTGAATTGTTAATTATATTTTCTATCGAATGGCAAGATGGCCCTCGGCAGGTACCAGTTGAAAAAAATGATTCTTTCGTTAAAAATGCGTTCAGAAAATTTCAATTCCTGCTGTAGTATTTGTTGATCTTATCGATGGGATGACTATTACTATGAGTTACTGATGCAAATTACTAAAGATTTCAACCTGATCAAGGCCTCCTGGGCTAAAAAAAAATTGGATTTTTTTATTCTATTGTAAAATAAAAATTTGGCAACGCTGTCGTATGTAATTTGAGCCGTAGAATCCGAGAAACATCAAACATACTGGGTGTTCAGTTCGAAAAATCGAAGGACTTAGGTGGCTATTCTGGCGAAACCGGAAGTCGGCCATTCTGTTTCCATATGTCTGTCAATCCAAAATTGTGTCTCATATCTATGTACAAAATTTTGTTCAAATCAGTTGATAAGTGAAGGAGATATAGGCATGGCCCCTGTCCCATTATCACTCGGTATACTTAAATCGGGAACATTGTTTTGGGGATGTTACAGGATTGAATACAGAAATCTTCATCATCCAACGAATCTGGTATATAGAAGATAGACATTTTCATCATCTGGTCTCCAAATTGTTGAAACTGCTTTACTAACTTTATTTCGTGGAAATGCCAATTCAGGTAATCATAGATTCACAAGTTGCAATAAAAATAATGAACTTGTCGGAAGCTCTTGCTATAATAGTTTCAATAGTGGGAATCACTTCTATAACCTAGTTCTTCAAATAATTCTTCGAATGTCTAACCACCGGAATTATAAATGTAACCTTCAATTCCTTGCATTGTTTCACAATTTGATAAAAAACCTGCTACGTGCTTACCAGTCGAATACGATAGATAACAGTCATGTATATGGAACGTGGGCGATATAAAAATACCGAGAAAAAATGGGAATTATGAACTGAAAGTTGAACTGGAATGACTTGTATCAGATATATCAAAGAGGATAACACAAATTTCATAATAACAATACAAATTACGCAACATGCTATTGGGAGAGATAAGTGCCATGTGAAGTGGAATGAATAGAAAAATCGAATTTAAACGGTTTTCTTCACATAAAGGATTCAATATAAAATTGAACCAGAGAAAGGTAGATCTCAGGTGAAAAACAACTACTTTCCTGGCAAATACCACGCAGAACGTTGAATGATATTCACCCGAAAATCCATGCATACTTCCATAAAATATCAATGGAATTAAATGCAATGTTTTTTCGATAAGCTCGATTATGTTTAATTTAAGTCGTGTTCACCTAACAATCCGCATACCGGTTTCAGGCTTCTGGCCCTCATCAGTACGGAGAGTCAACCAGCCAAAAGTCCAAAGAACTCTGGCTGAAGTGAGACACAACGAAAAACAAACCATCATCGATCTTGTAATACCTATAGGTACGCCGGAAAAGATAAACTTTAACTGGCGGTACCCAGTGACAGAAAAGAAACACTCCGGAAAATCTCCCCACCCTCGATAGGTTTCTAAATAATAGTTTCCCTTTTCAGTAGGAGTGGCAAGCCCGTCTAGCATATAGTGAGAATAAGTGCCATGTAAAAGTGGAATGAATAAATGGTTTTCAATAAGGATTCAATATTGAAAGGGTAGATAAAGTCTTTCCGAATATGCAGTGACGATATTCACCGAAATTACCATGTCAAATCTTTCGATAGGATATGTTTATTTTGTCAATTTTGGCCAGTTTCTATTAGGGAAATAATCACAAAGTTTGCCCTGGCGAAGTGGAAACAAAACCATCATCGATTGGTCACTTAGTAACCCGGGAATTCGGTGCAGACTGTGACAGAAAAAAACCCTCCGATTAATTTGAATACTTTCGGGTTTCGTTATAGTGGAAGCAGGAAATGAATAAATTTCATGACTGTTGAACTGGAAAGATGGTAAAAATTGTTACTTTCCTGGTAAAACGCAGAACGCTGAATGATTTTCGCGGAATATCATTCAACGTTCTGCGGTATTTGCCAGAAAGTAGTTGTTTTCACCCGAGATCTACCTTCTCTGGTTCAATTTTATATTGAATCCTTTATGTGAAGAAAACCGTTTAAATTCGATTTTTCTATTCATTCCACTTCACATGGCACTTTATCTCTCACTATATGCTAGACGGGCTTGCCAATTCCCTACTGAGAAGGAATCTATTATTTAGAAACCTATCGAGGTGGGAGTTTTCGGAGTGTTTCTTCTCAATCACTAGGTACCGCCAGTTAAAGTTTATCTTTTCCGGCGTACCTATAGGTGTTACAAGATCGATGATGGTTTGTTTACGTTGTGTCTCACTTCAGCCAGAGTTCTTTGGACTTTTGGCTGGTTGACTACTCCGTACTGATGAGGGCCAAGAAGCCTGAAACCGGTATGCGGATTGTTAGGTGAACACGACTTAAATTAAACAATAATCGAGCTTATCAGAAAGAAACATTTGCATTCAATGTCCATTGATATTTTATGGAAGTATGCATGGATTTTCGGGTGAATATCATTCAACGTTCTGCGTGGTATTTGCCAGGAAAGTAGTTGTTTTTCACCTGAGATCTACCTTTCTCTGGTTTAATTTTATATTGAATCCTTTATGTGAAGAAAACCGTTTAAATTCGATTTTTCTATGCTATTGGGACTTGAAGACACACGCAGTTATGATTTTTTTTCTCTAGTAGGTTAACGTAGTTCTAGACCAAAACCTTCTTTCATTTCAATAACAAATTTTAGACTCAACCAACAGGTTCAGCCGTGGGATCTAACCTATCCCCGCTTTGAGAGCAGAATTTTTCATAATTCATATGAAAAAATGAATCTCAAATTCCTGGTATATTATATATATATATATATATATATATATATATATATATATATATATATATATATATATAGTGCAGAAATTATTTTTGGGAATGCAGTCAGTGATGACCAGTTCAAATTCCCAAAGTAATTTCCACTGAATATCTCACAGTCAAGAATATAATGGAATCATACATATATATATATATATATATATATATATTTATATATATATATTATTTATATATATATATATATATAATATTTATATATATATATATATATTATATATATATATATATATATATATATATATATCCCTTTCATAAGAAAACTAGCTTATGCCCGCGTGTTTTCGAGGTCGTCATTGTATAGGTTTTTTTTTCCACGACTCTACTTCAAAAAAATGGAACCTTCATACAAACTCATCCCATTTAGAGGTTGGATTTACAAAAACACTGAAACATATATTTTTTTATTTGCACCATATACCAATTTCTATGACCCTCACTTGAGAACTAACGATACTACTATACAAATTTTCAACCCCAATATTACTCCCATTAGGGTTGAGTTATCAAAAACCCTGAACTACTGTTTTTTTTCATTTGAAAATGAAAGCACAAATACCAATTTCCATGATTCTTTCTGCAAAACTAACGGAACCACCATATAAAACTTCACCCCCTTTCACACATTTTTCTCAACGGGTAACAAATACCTCGATTACAAATTTTTATGAACCTAACTTTTATGCCCTCTGAGATTGAACTTTCAAAAACTATGAGTTACATTTTTCTTCATTTGGAAAGAAAAGCCCAAATACCAATTCCAGAGCCAAACCCTAAAACTAACCGTACTCCTATACTAAATTTCATCCCCCATTTCACTCCATTAGGAGTTGAATTTTCAAATACCCTGAAATACGTATTTCTTTATTTGTAACAAACAGCTCAAAAACCAATTTTCACAGCTCCATCTTGGAAATGAACAAAACCACTATATAAATTTTCAACCCTCATTTCACTCCTTTAGGTTTGAATTTACAAACACCATGAACTACATGTATCTTCATTCAAAAAGAAGAACTCAAATACCAATTTCCATGACTATATCTTCTCGAAACTAACGGTACTTCCACACCAACTTCCACCCTCCTTTTCACCCTAATTTTCAACAATATTTTCACCCCTTCAAGTATTGAATATCAAAAAACATTATTTAGTGGTTTTCCATGTTATTATAAAATACGCCGTAGAAATTTCAGCTCTTTGGGTCCAGCGGTTTGGTCTGGCTGGGCGTTGATGACTCAGTCAGACATTCAGAACATGTAATTTTATATGAATAGATATACAGTGCGCGGCTAAATTATGGAACAAATTCGATATTTCCCAAGAAATGTACTTTTGAAAAAAATCCTGAAAGAGGTCGATGCTTGTTTTTAAATGCCGATTTTTTAATGTATATTCTAAAGAGGTTATGTCACTGGTTTAGACGTGGTGACGTAATCGGTAATTTTTTTAAATTGAAATAGATGTCTTGTGATACTTCATGTGAAAGGTCTTTCAATACTGCATTCAGTGATGATAAATAATTTGTTTATAGAGGGTGAACAAAAATTATTATTTTATTTAAATGTATTTTGTTGGATATAAAGTTATTCTCTGAAATAAAATAATAATTTTTGTTCACCCTGTAGAAAAAAAACACATGAAAACAATCAATTTTATATAAAAAATTATCTGATATTATATATTTTATTTTACTAGGACACGGGGAAAACCAAAAAAATATCTCCCGCAATACGAACATCCACTTTAATTTTTAGTCAATATTGACATTTCCCTGAAACCAAGTAAGAAAATTGTATGAAATCAATTAATTTTATATAACAATTTATCTGATATTATATATATTTTACTAGGGCATGGCGAAAATAAGAAAAAAATCTTCTGCAATACGAACGTAATCAATTCATTTTATATAATAATTTATCTGATATATTTTTTTAATTTCACTAGGACACGGGGAGAGTTGAAAAAAATCCCCTATACGATACGATGTGCCTCCCCCATAAATACTGAAAATAAATATTGCATGAAAAAATAATGCATACAAAAGTATAATCAAATAATTTTATTTAAAAAGAACCAGAAATATTATTTTAATGAATACCTACGTAATTTCTAAGACATTATACCTACAGAAAAAGCATATTTCATAAATTTTTCAACAAGTATTATTATTCTGACTATTATAATCATTACTAATATCAAAAACACAATTATTATAAATAATACTATTTGCACCTGTTGTTGATTCTTGCCGTGGTTCAATTTTATCAGTCATTGTATTCGAATTCAAACTGTTTCTCAGAGAATGCTCGCACCTCATGGCACCAATCATATTTTCATGATGACCCACATCCATCTGAAGATACGGTTTGATAGAATGAGCGTTACTGTGACCTGTAATCTTCATAAGTTGTTGCTCTTGAACGTAAATTGTGCCGTAGAATCCAAAAAGAATCAAACATACAGGGTGCTCCAATTGAAAAATTGAAGTTGGTGGCTATTCTGGCGAAACCGGAAGTCGGCCATTTTGTTTTCATATGTCTGTCAATCCGAAATTGTGTCTCATTTCGGTTGATAAGTGCAGGAGCTATAGGCATGGCCCTAGTCCCATTGTCCCCGGTATATTTATATATATATATATATATATATATAATTATATGGAACTCCTCGGGCAAATATCTGGGAAATAAAAGTTGATATCCATATTTCGTGAAAGCAGATGATCTTGATGTCAAAGGGTCCTCTTATTTACGTAGAGATCCATCACTACGCGTCATCTTTTCTGCGATTTTGCATCAAATTCTGAATTCAGCCATATAGCCATTCCTTCGAATACTGATGAAAGACATCAACTTCATTGCATATCATGAAGAGAGCCATGAAAGCGTCAAAATAAATGCAATAATACCAGTATTCATCGATTTGTCAGAAAATCTGTCAGATTTTACGAAAGTGTATCCAGTTTTATGTTGGTTTTTCGTAAAATTGTTCAATTTTCGAATCCAGAAAAATTGGATATGATATGTATATATAGCGAAGCAAGAATGAATGCAAAAGAAGCAGTGAGAATATACGTTAATCGGTATCCCGACAGAAGATTACCTTCAGACAAAACATTCACTAACTTAGCCAAATCTTTGGCAGAAAATGGATGTTTTGATGAAAACAAGCGAAAATAACAAAAAAACGACTACAGCAGGAAATCACATTCTCCAGACAACTAGCAATACATTGTGATATTTCGAAATCGTCAATATAACGTATTTTGTCAAAAAACAAATTCCATCCCTACAAAATACATCTGGTTCAAGGACTACTTCCAGGTAATAATCTTCATTGTCTATTGTTCATAACTATTATCTGTTCCCATATTTAGGAGATGCTGATAGGAGATTGAACTTCATTGCATGGTTTTCCACCCGTATTCATGATGATGATCAGTTTCTGAACAAAATATTATGGAGTTATGAAAGCCATTCCCATAACGACGGTATAATGAACAAACATAATTGTCACTGTTGGTCTGACGTGAACCCTCATTGGATTCAAGAAACGAGATATCAGTCTGTGTGGAGGGTTAATATTTGATAGGACCTAATTTTTACGTAGAAATTCTCATTGGAGAGAGGTAATTGCTTTGCCTCCAACGTGGGTTACCGAATCTCTTGGGGAATTTACCAATACAAACTCGACTGAAAATGTGGTTTCAACAAAATGGGGCACCTCCGTAGAATAATAGAATAAATACCCAATATTTGGATGACACTGTTGATGAGAAATGGATTGGAAATAACGGTCCAACACCACGGCCATCAAACGGATGACGCCTTGTGATGACGTAAATAAGAGGGCCCTTTGACATCAAGATCATCTGCTTCCACGAAATATGGATATCATCTTTCATTTCCAAGATATTTGTTAGCGGATATATATATATATATATATATATATATATATATATATATATATATATATATATATATATATATATATATATATATGAATAACTTTTAGAGGATATTTGAGTGCAGTCAAATATGCCTATGAGAAGTAAACTCTTTCTTATTTAGTCAAGCTTGAAAATGTTTATTTCATTATCAAGAAGTAGGTAGTTAAGTAAGACAGCGACTAACACATTTCGTGTTTGAGGACTTTTCAAAATCATATCACTATGACACACTACTAGTGATATGATTTTGAAAAGTCCTCAAACACGAAATGGTGTTTAGTTGGCTGTCTTCACTTAACCTCACCTTACTTGTCTTGATAATGAAAATAAACATTTTCGAAAGCTTGACTAAATAAGAAAGAGTTTTACTTTTTCTCATAGGCCATTATTTTGACTGCAACCTCAAGGAATATCCTTTCTACAAAGTTTATTTCAAATTCATAGTTATTTTCAACTAGTCCAGTCACGAGACTACCCTTCTTCTATATATATATATATATATATATATATATATATATATTATAAATTTTAAAAGGAAAAAACCCACAAAAAGAATAATTACTAAATAGTTATTAGTTTTAGAGATTTTTTAATAATTTTTGAAGTTCAATTTCCTTTAAAAAAAAAAAAATCAATTTCATACACTGTCAGGATGATTACAACCCATAATTCTTCAAAAGACAACAAAAAGTCTAGATTTACAAAATTTTCCTGTATAAAATGTGATCTACATATGTATAAATTTGAAACATACAGTATATGAAATTGTAGCTAACTAAAAGTAGCCAATGATAGAACAGCAAACTTCTTGATGACAATAGCCAATCAGGGAACAGATGGTCACATGTAGAATTTGAAATTGTAAGAGAATAAGAGCGGGAAAGTGTCAGAGGCAATTATTATTGAAATTTGTACATAGTTAATAAGAATGGAAAAATTGTTTTATGTATAAGTTATGACAAATAACCATAAACAGTGAAAATGTGACAATTTAGTGCGCGAATTCAAAAATTCGAATCGGAGGGAAGGAACAAAAATGGGTATCTAGGTGACAACAAACAAAGCCACAAGGAGATCGAAAATAAATTCAAAACGAATGTCACGTTGTATTTTTGGAGAAAGAAAAATGGGATAATTTCAACATTATAAGCAAAAAACCAATATTACCTTATTTGTACACCATACACAAGTATTCGAAAGCTGATATTTGGATTGGAATGGTTCCTTCTTTTTGGTATTGGAGTTCCTGATAGCGATTGGAGTGAATGGGGATCCAATTTCTGGGTATATCTTGAACACCGACAGTTCCAGACAGGTATAAACTTCCATAGTGCACATTCCGAACTGAACAATTTCACTGATAACGCATATTCCATCGGAAGAACTTTATTTCAATTGATTTCGAACTATCAAAGAAATTTTCACTTTCAAGGTAAAAGTGAGGTTGTGTATATTTCACCAATGAACTTTTCTCATGATTATCCATGAATACTTGTAGATTCACCTTAGCATAAGTTATCTTTCGTAGGCCAGGTAAAATTAAGTATTCCTGAATAAAGGAAATGATTGCTTTTTGATACTTTGTCGTTTGTTTTCTACATGATCAACAATCATACTTATGACCATTGAATAAATAGAAATTTGACATATCAAGCTAGTGGCTCAATTGCCTGAACCGGCTATCTGAGATAAGAGGCGTACCAACTGTGCTTAGCCGTGGTGAGAAGTGTGATAACAATTGGCAGCAACGTGACGAGAGAACAGTGACGTAGCTAGCAATTATTATTACATTGCAAATTATATTATACAGGGCACAAATAATTATCTATACCATAACAATTTGGCTCACAAAGAAGAACGAAAACTATTAGCTATCTTCTTTCAATAAAAACAATTCACATTTGAAAAATTATCATTACATAATAATTTGGCGCCCAACGCGGTGCAAAAATATATTAATAATAATAATAATAACAGAATTCTTTATTTATACAATTCATTGTTATATATATATATATATATATATATATATATATATATATATATAGGGTGAGTCAACAGGATTCCCGTGGTTCATTGCTCCTTGGTGTATCAATATTTCGATTTCGTTTATATTTTTTGTCAAAGGGACCATCTAAGACCACTTCCCAAACTCATTTTCATTCATACAGGGTGCATCATTGATGCGTGGCTAACCAAAGTTGTTCTTTTTCAAACGAAACACCCGGTATATTTTCATGTATTCCGATCGGCTGTTCAATTGGCTGCTCAATGATTTTACAATTTTGAATTCCGTTGCGGCGTTGCCGAGTTATTCAAAAGAAATCTATTCTGTAATCTTCTTTTCGAAAAATTACCTATTTCACATTGTGAAATATTTAGTAAAGATAATTGGGGAATCGTTGGTCGATATGATGATGTTCATTGATAATACCAATAATTTGGAATAAATTGTACAGGATGTTCGATACAACAACACAAACTTAGCCATTTTCAAACATCGGTATTTTGATTTTTTCAAATGGAACACCCCATATATTTTCATTCAAATCAAGTCCTTTTCAATTACTCTACACTTTTCATTCCCCATGTCAAATACCTAAAACAACTCGTTTCCGAGATATTCTACATGCGGAAGATTTATATTTTTCCACAGAAAATATTGACAATGTTCGCCTTTGGTATCATATTTGGAATTAAACTTCGCATAAAAGTCATATTTATTCGAATCTAACAGAGAAGAATAAATAATGCAGCAAATGTTCAATGTGCCTGCCATTTTCACCAATACACACTCTCAATCTATTTCGAAAATTAGTATCCACATGTGCCAGCATGTCCTCTGAAATTTCCCTGAAAGCAGTACGATTTCTTGCTTTCATATTTTCAGGAGTTGTAGGCGGAGTTTGATAGACAACCCATTTAATGTATCCCCATAGAAAAAAATCCATTTTTGATTGTAAGCTCCGGTGACCTTGAAGGCCACTGAACTGGCCCTCCTCTACCTATCCATTTTTCACGGAATTCATTATCAGTGTATTCCCGCACATCAGTGTGGTAATGTGCAGGCGTGCCATCTTGTTGTAGCCACATTCTCTGCCTCATTGCCAATGGAATACCATCTAATAAATTTGATAACTGACTTCGCAGAAATCTTAGATATTTTCTTCCATTGAGATGTCCGTTGAAAAAAAAGGGCCCAATTAAACGCCGTCCAATGATACCTCCCCTAACATTCAGTGACCAACGTTGTTGGTGATTGGCATATCTAACATAATCAGGATGTTCAGCTGCATAATAGTGCATATTATGCCGATTCACATGTCATTGTTGTGAAACGTGGCTTCGTCCGAAAATAGAAAATACTAAAAAAAAAAACAGGTTCTTGGTTGATTTTATCTTCACCCCATTGGCAAAACCGCATTCGCTTTGGAAAATCTCTTTCAGTCAGCTCTTGCATTAACTGCATATGATATGGATGGTAATTGCATTTTCTCACCATCCGAGAAACACTACTTTGAGATATACCCAACTCCCTACTCAAATACGTGTACTCACATGGGGATTCTCGGTAATATGCAATGCAATATCAAGAGCATTTTCATCATTCGTTACAGGACAAGCACGTTCAAACTTTTTGTAAAATACTTTTCCGGTTTCCTCAAATCTTGTTTTGACGTCTCGAAATGCTCGCTGGTCCGGATGTCTTCTCTCAGGAAACTTTTGTTTGTATAATCTAGATGCCAGTAAGCAATTGCCATCACTTTCCCCCAAAGCATACACCATTTTAACCATGTCCTCTAAACGATAATTCATAATGCCACAATAATTTTTAACACTGGATTGTAGTTTGACAGTTACCTCTATTTACAAATTCCGATAGTCATTTTTTCAGCGGTAGTCATGGATAACTAAACTAAAAAAAATAGTAACATTTAAAAATTTCTTTTGCTATGATAGTTATTTATGAGTTGCCAAGAACGCTTTTGAAGGTGGAAAAAAATAATTGAAACATCATTCAGTATCAGTATCAGTCATTGAAAAGAAGTTGATTTAAATGAAAATATGCAGGGTGTTCCATTTGAAAAAATCAAAATACCGATGTTTGAAAATGGCTAAGTTTGTGTTGTTGTGTCGAACATCCTGTATAATTCATTGCAATTCTTGGTATTCTCAATGAACATCATCACATCGACCAACGATTCCCCAATTATCTTTACTAACTATTTCAAAATGTGAAATAGCTAATTTTTCGAAAAGAAGTCTACAAAATAGATTTCTTTTTAATAACTCGGCAACGCCGCAACGGAATTGAGAATTGAAAAAATCGTTGAGCAGCCAATGGAACAGCCGATCGGAACATATGAAAATATACCGGGTGTTTCATTTCAAAAAGAACAACTTTGGTTAGCCACGCATCAATGATGCACCCTGTATGAATGAAAATAATTTCAGAAGGTGGTCTCAGATGGTCCCTTTGACAAAAAATATAAGAAATCGAAATAGTGATACATTAAGGAGCAATGAACCACGGGAATCCTGTTGACTCACCCTGTAAATATATAGATAGATAGATAGACTTTATTCAGGTAATATAACAACATACCAATAGTATAATATAGTATAGTGTAACGAACCTAGGCCGGACCTGTCGCCTCACGCGTTGCCATCGACATCGATGATGTCATCCCCGGAGATATTCGAGAACATTCCAGTCACGCCGCGGCAGATAACAACGGTCGATATTGGAAATAACTGGAACATGCTGGGCACCAACCGCCAGAATTGAAAACATCGAGAATGCTGTATCGGAGATAAATAGACAGCCCTCAAGAGGGAGTGGTGTTTTTCGGCGAGTCGATAACATCGAGCTATACAGTGGCGTAGCCAGTAATATAAATTGGTTGTCAATTTAAGTGTGAAATAAATTAGTAAAACCAAGTTGAGTTTATTTACGTTACAATTGGTGTCGGAAGCGAGATTTTGAAAATAAATACGTGATCGTGGAGTGGATAGTCAGAAAAATAAATTGATAGACGTTTTTTCACGCCCAAAATAGACAGTGACCCGGTTTTCGCGAAGTGGACAATTGTGCGTGGGAATATAAACTGATACACTGTTCGCGTGGAACAGACAATAGACTGGTGGCCCGTGGAAAAGAATTCGCGAAGTGAGAAGTTCCCGGAGGTGATTTGAGTCCGATAATAAGAAAAAAAAAATTCAAGAAAAGTGCTCCTTGCGGATTTGAAGGTAGCGGAATTGAAACAGGAATTGGAGGAAAGGGAACTGGAAACAACGGGTAAAAAGCAAGTACTCCAGGAAAGACTTGCAGAAGGACTTATACAAGAAGGTGAGGACCCCGAAACATTTTTATTCGAAGTTCCCGGAGGTGATTTGAGTCCGATAATAAGAAAACTTGAAGAAAATTCTATAAATCTGGAAGAGAAGCTTCAAGAAAATTCTAGAAATCTGGAAGAGAAGCTTCGAGAAAATTCTAGAAATCTGGAAGAGAAGCTTCTAGAAAGCCTGGAAGATAAGCTCCTTGAAAACACAGAAGGCCTAAAAAAAGAACTCTGTGGTGTGGCGAATCGTCTAGAAAAAAAAATAGGAACCGTTGAGGCAGAGATGGACAAGATGAAGGAAATAATCAGCGATGAAATCAAAGACGGAATCGAGGCAGAAATGGACAAAATAAAGGAAACGATCAGTAAGCTGGAAAAACGAATTGATAGTGCGCCCTCCACAGAGATGGTTAACAAAAATGCAATGCTGGACTTGAGTTTGAACTTGGATAAAGTTCAAGAGGGTATACAAGATGTCGAGGTCATTTCGAAATAGGAAGCTTTCCATGGAGCCGCCTCAATCGACGGAAAAACTCCATGGGAAAACTACCGCCGACAGTTTGAAGCAGCGGCCAAAGCAAATGGATGGAATGCAGGGGAAAGAGCTGAGCAAATAACACTTGCATTACGGAGAAGCGACGAATATTCTACAAACTCTACCGCCCAAGAACAGGAGGACATACACGT